>LBNU01035813.1:72807-130575 GCA_014162995.1 Artemisia annua | reverse complement strand
TGAGTTTTGGTAGAATATACTTAAGTATATTGATGCGTAGGACATACCAAATTCACATGATATTTAATAAATGAAAAATTAAATATAGGACAGAAATCCCAACTACATGATTGTACTTTATGGATGTTGTCATTTAAGTAAATCATGAATATTTATCCTCAGACTTGAGATACCAGATAATTGTTATGGATGTAGCTCACTTGTGTAAGATATTTTAACGATATCCGTAACTGGTGGTTATAAGGGGTTGATGCGCGTGGATTGCAACACGCACTACGTTTTACCTCTCGAGGGATCTCGAGAAGCTTGCAATCCCCACCAGGCAGTGTACCTGACCGATGTAGTATAGTGTAGTGGCAAGTACCGGGGGATTGATCGTTCTCTCACAGGGAATAGTGTTCGTTAGGCTAAAGACTACTCTAATTAAGGTCTAAGGGTGGAGGATGATTATTTTTGTATTTTTATATTTTTTTATGAAAGCAGTAAAATCTCGGTTTTGAAGGAGTGGGCGGAATTAGTTGCTAGTCAACTAACCCAAGTATCTACTTATGCGAATTAAAATAACGTTTTGAGAAAACAATGGTGGGGAAAGTAGTGTTTACTTAGATTTCATTACTCCCTAACTATCTTTTACCATGTAATTAGTATGTTGAGTTTGCGTGGATGACGGGTGTATTCCTAACAAGTCGTAGGGAGTGCGTTCAATTCCCTAACTCTATAAGCTCCTACCTCACTCTATGACGATACGTCAAGTATCCTATCATAAGCTCACCGATAGCAACCTACGCATGAAATACTACCTTAAAATCGATTAACGCACATACGATTCACGTTTCCTAAGACGTTCAAGCTTGTTACCGTATAGGAGGTTAGCCAGTTTTCTTAAGTCTAACGTAGATGAAACATTCATCCAAAATCACAATCACAACATACACATCACATGAAAATCAATAGTTAGGTTTCATTAGATCTAAGCAAACACAAGTTAATTTAGCCTAGCATGTTAAAGGAAAGAAAAGCACAAACATAAATCATACAATACATAGACATATTGTATGGATTGAATGAAGATTTATCTTAGATTAAACATGCAAGTTAGAGGGGTAAAAATACCCTCTAAGGTCTGTGATACACGAGCTAGGGTTTAACCCTTAAGTTCTCCACCAAGTTCCTCTCTTGAAACAAATAAAAATCGTTCTATATATATAGACAATACGGGCTGACGGCGTCAGCCCAAGGTGTGACGCCGTCACGCCGACGATTAGGGTTTTGTGATGGCCTTCATGACGTCGTCACGCCGCCTTGTTCCAGATCTGACGGCCTTCCCTGACGCCGTCACCAAAATAGGCTAAAAACTCTCTGGCCCGTCATGAGTAACTTCCAATTCTTCACTTCAGTTGTTCCTGACGTCGTCATGATGAAACTTGTGACGCCGTCACCTTCTGTGCACTTTAGGGTCTTTTGAGATTTTGTTGTTTTCCGCACTTTTTCACTCCGAAAACGCCCGAAAACGCTTCTTTTGTGATTTTCTCCTCAAAAGTACCTAAAATGAGAAAAGAAACGACTTTGGGTGAAATCCGATCCAATAATATACGAATTAGGACTCAAACTGACCCCTAAAAACGTAACATTTTTCGTCTCATCAGGGGTATTTTCAGAAGTGATGCAAAGTTCATGGGTTATGCTTGTAGTCAAAAAGGATTTGTTCCTTCAAATTTGTTGTGAAGTATAATACTGTTTGGCCACTCGTAGAGTTGACAAGATGTTTGCATGGCCATGCCCAAAGACTATCTGAAATACGTTCAGATGTTTTGGTAATCTTGCTCAATTAGAAATAACGAGAAACAGAAAGTTAATTATGGAATGACTTAGATCCATATCCATATTAACATTATATTAGTAACAAAAGGATAAGTATGATGATAATTCATCAAAGGTGGTTTTTCCAGGAAAACCATACTCGTGATCGTTCTGGGGACATTGGGGTGTTAAGGCTAGACTATCCAATGTTATTATTGCATTAATGTATATCCGAGTGGGAGCTGTAAAGTTTACATATATAAATTAATGTGATATGGCCGGGACTCGAACTCGAGACTTCGGGATTGCACACTTTACGTACGAGTTTCAATTAATTAATAATTATTATATTTAGTATGAATAATTATTTAATTCATGAAAACAAATACTTAACGGACACTAACGACCGTTAGGAGAAAGGAGAAGGACTAGAATGAAACAAGAGGTCAAGAAGGATCCGGAATCCCCTCCCTTGGGGTGTGATCGGCCGAACCCAACCCAATAGGGGTTAGGGTTGTTTTCTTGAGCTCCAAGTTTAAGAAATCTATAAATACATGGCCCCTTTCATTCATTCATTCATCCCTTGATTCATTAGTAATCACAACTTCTCCTTTCTCTCTTTCTTTTGAGCTATAGTCGATCCACTAACACCCCTTTGGGTCCTAGTCGATTTGATAAAGGCTCAACATAGTATTGTTTTGTTCGTGAATCAAGAAACTAGCTTTTCTTATTGAAACGCTACGAGTACGTGTGTTCAAGAACGAAGTGTTAGCATACTTTTGCTAATAAGGTGATCTTGCCCTATTCGACTATCATTATAGTCGATCCATCCTAAACCCTAATTAGAGTTTATATTGTTCTTGATCTTTGATCACAAAGGTACGCATATTCTTTTATATTCGGTTAATTAGTTTACATGTATTTGATCTATTCCGCTGCGTGCTTGATGATGTTTATGTGTTTATATAATTGTTATTATTTACATATTCCAACATTTCTTTCACTTGGTCGTTGTGAACCTGAAAACAATATTTTCTACGATTAAGTACCGAAAGTTCATAAAAACAACCAAAATCATGGACAAAAATCATAGATAAAGCGTATAAAAACATATCATATTTGAGCGTTATTAACAAATATCAGACTTAAATTGGCTCCGCCACAATGCACGATGCCACGATAGCCTAATTTCTCGTTGTAAATAACATTGAACATCAACCCCCATATCAAATATATAAGAAAGTTTTTAGCATAGTCAATTACCAAAATGAGGTTAAATATTTACTTTTCAAAAAGTTACTACTAAAAAGATCTTGAATGCATCGGCAAAACCAAAATGAAATAAAATATATACTTTTTTAAAAGTTAACTACAAGGTTTCTTAATTAGTTTACGACTAAAGATCATTTTGTTGTATTAGTTTTTTCTTTTCTTTTTCTTTTTCATTTTGTTACTTGCATTAGCTTGTTAGCTTGTGTCAAAGTATAACTAATTAATATCATGAATTCAGAACCACAATGGCTAAAACACCAAAAAAGTACTGTCAGTGTTTCTCAAGTAAATTTCACTTGCACATCTATTCACTCGTTTGTTGTTGTCTTGCAATTGGTCTCTTGTGAAAAAGCTAGAAATCTCGATCGTGCATATATTTTGTTAGAGGGGAGCATATAAAAATAGCACTATAATTTATTCAAATGATGAAAATGGAAGGGAAACAAATGATGATATAGATAAAGGAAAAAAGAAGGCATGTAAAAGATGTTGGGTTGGTGGCCATTTGGATGGAGATTATGAAATGATGGTAGCATAATATCATCATTAGTTTCACAAAGCATGCTGATCTTGTAACATTATTTACTTCATTTTGTTATAAAGTTTTTTCCAAATTGAACCATATATGATGTTCTTTAAAAGTAAAATGATGATACTTCTAAATCAGCATGCAAAATTTGAATTAAAATTATTACTGTACCATTTTTCCTTAGAAAAGTAATAAAAATATGGAAATGGTTTTCTAAAACTTCTTGTGTTTCTTTAGTTGATACGACGAATCAGTTTATTTTTTGGCATTTAACTTGGTGACTGGTGAGTACAATTGTGATTTTGTGCATACATGCAAGCTTGAAGCATGTATGGATGGATGCATGCAAATGCAAGTATGGTAAATTGATCTAATAACAGCTCTATATCAAAGAGAAACGATTTGCACATTTTGTTTTTTTATGTACAAACAAAACATGATATAAATACGATACAACTATTTAATGCATGAATTGCAGTGAGATGATTAAGATCAAACTAGTCATTCGGACCCGTGCGATGCACATGACTATATATAATTGTTGATAGTGTATTCTTTGGCACTTATTCTTGTCATTATATATCTAAGTTGTGATGATATCACACATTTTCTAAGTATGTGTTACATTTAAAATAGTTTATTGACATGTATTATTGGGTACTTATTTTCATTATTATATAGTCATGAAGACCCGTGTGTTGCACCGGGTTGTATGTAAGTATTCATAGTGTATTCTTCGGCCCTTATTTTTACTATTATATAAGTTGCTATGGTAGCACACATTTTCTAAAATAGTTTATTGACGTGTTATATTGGGTACTTATTTAGGCTCTTTTATTTGATACTTTGAACTTGTGTATGTCATGTTTTTTTTTTACCTAAAACGTAAAGTGCAAGGGTTTATTTTGTTATATTTGAAAATTTTTCTTTGATTGATGCACATGGGCTGTATAGAAGTTTTCATAGATTTAAAATACGTGCGATGCACATGGGTTATATAGAAGTTTTCATAGCGTAATATTCGACATTTATTTTTGTCATTTTATATTTAAGTTGTCATGGTGCCACACATTTGCTAAGCTTTATACGTATTTAAAATATTTTATTGAGTTGCACATGGGCTGTATATAAGTTTTTATAGCGTAATCTTCGGCACTTATTTTCGTCATTATATATCTAAGTTGTGATGGTATCACATTTCTAAGCATGTCACACATTTAAAATAGTTTATTGACATTAAAAGAGTATATATGAAGAGACTTTTTTCAAGATGTTACATTGAAAAGAGTCTCTTCACATGTAATTTTTTAATATGTATAAGTTACATAAATTATTTTAAATATGAAACGATGACATTAACGTTGGAGACCTTTTATATTCATCCCCGTACTACCTCATGACCCATGCAATGCACACATGTTGGATAGGGGTGAGCACAAAAACCGAAAAACCGAATCGAAACCGAAAAAACCGAAAAAGCCGAACCGAAAAAACCGCCTCATTTGACAAACCGATAGTGGTGGTTTTGAATTTTGTAAAAACCGAATATTTGGGGCGGTTTTTGGTTTCATAAGAAAAACCGAACCGAAAAAACCGCCCCGCCCCACCTTTATATATGTTCTCTATAATTTTATATATGTAAAAGATTTGATATTTAATTTTAAAGATTGAATATACAACTTTACCTATTAAAAAAGAGCAATAGTGTTAGTTATTATCTATACATTCGAATTTATATTTATAGATATTATATAGTATTTGTTTTCGAACAATAGTGTTCTTCGAATGTATTTGCGGACGAAAAGTGCAAAGCACAAGGATACGCATTTTATATTTTAGATTCATGTTAGGTTGTTTCGTTGTTTCTTACGTTTTTTGAAGCTTTAGATTGTTGGATTATGCTATTATTGATATTTGTTTAAATATTTTTGCTTGAAATCGTAAACTTTATATAAGATTAAAACTTGCTTGTTTTCATGTTAGAAAAAACCGAAAAAAAACCGAAACCGAACCGATTCAATGTCAAAAACCGAAAAACCGAAACCGAAAAAACCGAAACCAAATGGTTTGTAGTTTCTAAAAACCGAATATACGGTTCGGTTTTTGGTTTTACCATAAAACCGCCCCACCCCGCCCCATGCTCACCCCTAATGTTGGATCTAATTGTTTTTTTTCGTAATGTTCGGGACTAATTTTCGGTTCATGTTTGAAACTCTCATTTTTTGTGAAAGACGGACTTCATTGTTCAAATAAATTACATTATTAAAAGCGAACTATAAAACAAATTTCCTTTTTCAAACATAAAACATTAAAGTCATTAGTATATTCAAGAATATAAATTATAACTCGTATAATAAAAAATCAGATCCAATGACCCAAGTCCGAATCATAAACCCGCTCCATTGTTAAGATGATAGTGTGAAGATATTTTTATTATATACTACCATTTTTAATATGTAACATCGACATAATTTACACGGTCATATCAAATATCAAAGTCACGCAATATTCCAAGACGTTTAATTAAGAAAGTGACATTAACACACCGCAAGACAAAAAAACTACATTAAGAGCAAAAATATTAAAATGCACCAACAAAGTGTAGTAATAATTATTGACTAAAAATTAAATGCTCGTCATATTATTTTCAATAAAAATGCTCGTCACATTATTTTCAATAAACTTACTTGCTAACGAATCAATAATATTAGCCTGTTTATCGGTATTACATGAAGTAAAATATTGCATGTTTAATTTGTAACATACTATTAATATGAATGCTAAGTATTCATTCCACCAGTGGCCGTGGCGTTGTTCTTGTTGTTGTTGTCTTTGTCGTTGTTGTTCATTGGCCTTTTGCATGTTTTGTTCTTGATACAATTTTTTTGACTTATCGATCTTTTTCTTTAATGCTTCTTGACGCGCTGCAAAAAACAATTAGATATAGTTGATCGTTAGTAACTTAAATACAGTTAATCAATATATTGCATTTTCGATCAAAGTGAAAATGTGCGTGCATGTTCCACTTAATTGATAAGACAACCGTGTGTAGGATCTCTTAAACCATTAGAGAAGATGATGTTACTACCAAACCTTCTAAGCACCATCTTTATCTACATTGTTACACACACAAAACACACGTGAAATTTACATAAAACAATATAAATCAATATGCTAAATAAGTAAGACGATATGATGCTTACTTTACCACCATAATAAGTTGTAGCCCAATGTGCATACAATGTGGAGGAAGTTGTGGTTTGTTGTGTGTAATTTTTGACACATTATATAGTTGATAGTATATTTGTAACTCATGGACGGGAAGGTAATAAGACTAACCACTAATTGGTGTGTTTAATTTATGCATTCATGACATTTTTGATTTGTATTATTTGCACTAAATGTATAGGTCATATGTACTTACCACTTAAGCATGCAACCTAAACGTAGGTACTTACAC
This sequence comes from Artemisia annua, assembly GCA_014162995.1. Taxonomy (NCBI): domain Eukaryota; kingdom Viridiplantae; phylum Streptophyta; class Magnoliopsida; order Asterales; family Asteraceae; genus Artemisia; species Artemisia annua. Next base: position 123,514 of record LBNU01035813.1, on the reverse strand, counting down.
ATGAAGCCTCCCAATAGCAAAATCAATTCATGAAACATTTATAAACACCTATTTGCATTTATAAGACTACTTAGTCTTTTATTATATATGATGTGTGCAAATCGATCAGTTACGATAGCGAGTGGTTATGGTTACATGTCTTGATTATTGGGCTGGCTTTTCTGCATGTATTCTAACTTTTCTGCTCACAATTGGCAATCATGATAGTTGTAAAAAAAGTTAAAGTCAAGTTTGATGGATATTAAATAAAATTATTCGGAAAACGATTATTATCTATAATAATTAAATCTATTTTAGCTGAAAGATAAAGCAAAAAACATGATACTTATTGTTCTTGATCAGTTGCGCGTATTTAAATCACGATAGTATTCGAGCTAAAATACGATTAAGCTACAAAATTGATCTCATATTGTTACAAGGGCATCCAAACATTAGAAAACAAAGAACTACATTCCTCAATACTAAAGTCCAATCTTTTGAAATACGAGTTTGGGGCTTTGGGCCTAGGAACTTGTTTAGCACACACTTCTCATTTCCATGTCTTAGCTAATGCCTAATGCACTAATGCATATATTAAACAATTGTAAAAAACTGAACCGATCACTTGTAAGTTGTAACTGAGTCAACTAATTCATAAGGCAGGATGTAATGGTATAAAGTCGACCGAGTCCCACCCAGGACACAATCCACCATCAGATGCGTCGCAGGAGGGAGAAATGAATGAAGCGGTCGCATATGCTACTGACTTGAAAGGAAGAAGGGACGTGTGTGTGTGGTGTTTTTAATTATTTTCTGGGTATGTTTTTCTGAGAAATGAATGAATCGGTCGCATATGTTTTTGTTGCAACTTTTAGTCATGTCGAATTCGAATATCAACATACTCGGCTAGTTAGCTCGCAAGTCTAATCAACGTACATCATTTTCATATGTTACACTTTTCTCTTTGGTACATATTTATATAATTACATTAACAGTCAACCAGAATCGAGTATCAAATTCGAAAGTATAAGTCATTATTAATTTTTAACATTATTATTATGATTTAATACTCCTAACAATCCAAACTCGAAATAGACTTGAATGACTTTTATCAAGTCATGCTCAAGCTGAAGCTCGACACAGACTCGAATCTTCTCGACTACCACCCGTATTCAAACTTCAAATGGGTAGTCTAGTGGTAGAGGCTTAGGACTTAGGGTTCTCGTTAGAGAATTGAATTCAAAAGCCACAAACAACACTTTGAGGCAGCCTACCAATGCAAAGCTCAGCCGGATTTATAAAACAAGTTTTTGTACGAAATAACCATGTTTCTCAAAATGACAGGTATTTTTATAAGCGAGCCGTGTGAACATTGTCTTTCATATATTGTCTTTAACATTTGAGAGATCTCAAGTTAAATTTCAACTCGGTGCATATAACACTTGCGTGCCAAGTCAATCATCTCAAAGGAGAGGGCATATGGCTTTACCCGTTTCATGTATGTGTGACGGTGAACACAAACCTCGTAAATTAGTCAGCGGCAAATCAAAAATACTAATATTTAACAAAAAATGGAAAAGAAATTTGTAAATTGTACTCAAATCATGTTGGGTCATCAATCAACCCATTAATAAAAACACTGGGCCATTAATCCTCAATCACATAATAACAACTTGGCCCAATAAGAAGCCCAACCCGAATAATCAACCCGACCCGGAAATACCATCTTATTCTTTCTTGAACAGAAAGACAACACTCCATCTTCAAAACCCCAACACAGATCCTCAAACACACACACAAAAACACCAAAACACACACTCAAAACACACACACAAACATCCTCTTCAACCATGGGACAAGGAACACCAGGAGGCATGTCTCGGCAAGGCCAAAACCAAAACCAAAAACCCGAGGAAAAAAAGGACAAAAAATTCGACCCCCCTCCTCCGCCCTCTCGCGTCGGGCGAAAGCAGCGAAAGCAACGCGGGGCCGAAACATCTTCACGCCTGCCCACAATAACCCCCCACACAAAATGCAAACTCAGGTTACTAAAATTAGAAAGGATCAAAGACTATTTGTTAATGGAGGAGGAATTCGTAGCGAACCAAGAGCGGTTGAAGCCGCAGGAGGAGAAGAGTGAGGAGGATAGGAGTAAAGTTGATGACTTGAGAGGGAGTCCAATGAGTGTGGGGAATTTGGAGGAGATGATTGATGAGAATCATGCCATTGTGTCGAGTTCCGTTGGGCCGGAGTATTATGTGGGCATTTTGAGCTTTGTTGATAAGGATCAGTTGGAGCCCGGCTGCGCCATTTTGATGCATAATAAGGTATAATTGTCGTTGTTTGTGTTGTTTTAGGATGTGATAAGTTAATTATATGCGTGTGACATTATGATTGCTAGGACTATTGAAATATGTTTAGAAACATTAACACAATTGTTGGAATACTTTAAACCGAGTTTTGGCCGAGTATTGAGTTTAGTTAGTTTGTTGCTTTAGCGTTTAGGGTATGGCTTATTTGAGGTGCTTATGGTGTTTGGATTAGATTATTTTGATGGGCTTTCTTGAGGCGTGAAGAAGTCCATAACGGCGTATCAGCCGTTTGTTTCTCATGTGTATCACATGTTTTTTGTAGTGTCACTTCTTTTAGTTTCCTTCTACATCACTCGTAAGCCGTTTGTTCCTAGGTTTATATATGGGTGAGTGTTTTTTTTTTTGTAATTTTTTCTCCTATATCTTATAAAAATAATTGCCTTCCAAAAAAAAGGGCGTATGAGCTTTATCATCTTGAGCTTATAGCTTTATTTAAGTGCATTAGCTCAAGTTGATAAAGCTTATAAGTTGTTATATTTGAGCTTATTAGTTTTCTCATGTCCAATAAGAATAAGCCCTACTAATAAGCTAAACCAACCACTCCATTGCATAGCTAAAAAAGGAGAATATGCAAAGCTCATTAGAGTTGGCTTTTGCTGAAGCCATAAGCTTAGCCAAACACCACCTCAGGTTTCAATAGAAGTTATTGAAGTTGGAAGTTTTATATAATACTTTTGTATTGGTTTTAAGTTTGCGGAGTCTCTGTTTTACTTCAAATTAGGAGTTACTGTTATATGTATATTTTTAGTTGCTATGAACTCAAGTTTCTCTTTGGCTGTGTGGTGTGTATTTTCTATATTTAGATTGTTTTGATATATGATGTTGTAGTGTGAAACTTTATAATGGAACTTTGTACTCGTTCCAGAATTGCAAAGTCTTCAATTTGTAGAAGTTGCTAGTATATGTATTCTTTAACTGCCCTGAATTCGAGTTTTTTTTAAGAAATTCTAGATATGTATATTTTCAGTATTTAGACAGTGGGAGCTTCTTATAGGCAGAGGTTATATGGTTTTGTTTTTGGAAGACTATTCACCATTGCAGTCCTAGTGAACGATGACACAGTTATTAATTTTTATCCTGGATTTCTATTGTGTTATTGCTTTTTAGTTGAGTGTGACAACTTTATGCTGAGGGGCTAGGAGTTGGTGATAAGATTAAGCGTGTGTAGCTTATTTGCTTCGAAGCTCTTTGAATCTTATTTGATCTGTTATTTATTGGATTTATTCATACATGGCTTGGTGCCTACCGTATACTGAGATTCCATTAATCTTCCATTTTTGATACTTTTGTGGTTTTCATGTATGATTATCCTTGAAAAATTTAACCCAATAACCCATACGTGCAACTAGAATAATGAGCTTTAGGAACTTGTGATTTGTTCATTGCAGTTTCATGTTTTCTTGTGACTTTGATTATGCTGCCAATAATGTAAAGATGGATTGTTAAGGTTTACACATCTCATCGAGCTTTAAACCCAATTGTAGTTTTAGCTATATAAATGTGCTAATTATCATATTCTGTAACATCCTCAGGTTCTTTCTGTCGTTGGGCTTCTTCAAGACGACGTCGACCCCATGGTGTCTGTGATGAAGGTCGAGAAGGCTCCTTTGGAATCTTATGCTGATATTGGTGGACTAGATGCCCAAATACAAGAAATCAAGGAGGCAGTAGAGCTCCCTTTGACTCACCCTGAATTATACGAAGACATAGGTATCAAGCCTCCAAAGGGAGTCATATTGTATGGAGAGCCTGGAACTGGCAAGACATTGCTAGCAAAGGTGTGCATTTTAAACGTTTCTTGGTGCTATAATAAATTTTTTAATTTGTGAATGCCGTATTTTGTGAATATATGAATGATCTTTAATGAAGCTGAGCTTCTAGCAATTGCTCAAGATCTCATACATTCCTTCCTATTAGAACAAGCGGAGGCATCTTTAGTATTTGAATCTTTTGTTTGTTATCCAGGCAGTGGCAAATTCCACATCAGCAACATTCTTACGTGTTGTTGGAAGTGAGTTGATTCAGAAGTATCTTGGTGATGGTCCTAAGTTGGTTAGAGAACTATTCAGAGTTGCTGATGATCTCTCACCATCTATTGTCTTCATTGATGAAATTGACGCTGTGGGTACAAAGAGGTATGATAATGGCTAGTATTGTCTTGGAAGATTTGTTACGTGTAAGTGGCCTAACCAGGATATTATATGCAGGTATGATGCCCACTCTGGTGGTGAACGTGAAATTCAGAGGACTATGTTGGAACTGTTGAATCAATTGGATGGTTTTGATTCAAGAGGTGATGTTAAAGTGATACTAGCAACTAATAAAATCGAAAGTCTTGATCCAGCATTGCTTCGACCTGGTCGTATAGATAGGAAGATAGAGTTCCCACTTCCTGACATCAAAACAAGGAGGCGTATATTCCAGGTACGGTGTCATGATATTGATATATGACAACTCCGTTTTAGTCTAATTTTATAGAGTTGAATAACAGTTATATGATTGAAGCAACTCATCCAACAATAAGTGGTTTGAATTAATGTCATTAAATAACTAATGAAAATGGCCACTAAACTGTAGGAAATTCAGCACATTTAAAATTTAGTGTTTACTTTATCTCGTTTTCATGTTATGTTGAATCAGTAATTTGCTAACCATGTATGTATATACTCTGTGTGTGTGTCATAGTATACTTGCTTAACTCATCTATTGTTTCAGATACACACATCAAGAATGACCCTATCTGATGATGTCAACTTGGAAGAGTTCGTTATGACCAAAGACGAATTCTCGGGGGCTGATATCAAGGCTATTTGTACCGAGGCTGGATTGCTTGCTTTAAGAGAACGCCGAATGAAGGTTAGAGTTATTTCATGTACTCTATAATTGTAAAGAGTTATTGCCTTCGCTTCATATTTCTGAAAGTTTCTTCTCCAACCTACTAGAACAGATTGATTCGCGTATCTATATTTTTTAAGTCGAAACACAAGATTCTAATTAGGAATCTTCCAAACAAACATCAATTAATACTTTTAGATAATCAGTACTTAAACAATTAGCCTTCAATCCCACAGAAAGCTCGTCGTTACTCATAACTACAAATTTTGTATTGGTCCATAAAGTTTCTTGATTTTGGCGTCTATTGTTAGTCATTTGATTAAATAGTCAAACAAGTTTATCTGAATACATATCGTTAGAGCTTGCAAGATGGACCGGTTGGGTAGGAGAACGGGTTCAGGCTGAGATGGGATGGGGTATTGGTAAGTGGGGGTTGAAACTGGCTGGTTTGGGTTGACTCACAAGAACTTTGTTGCGCATTTTGAAATATGTTTTATGAAAAAAAAATCACTCCTTATGACTAGAAAAGCGAACTATCTCACTGACATTCAAATAAAACAGTTTGAAGGTTGTATCATGTGTGTAGTAGAAGGTTAATTCATGCGACTTTTTAAACTGTTAAAGATAAACCATTACCAAAATTGACTTCTATATAAGTAAATGGGTTGAAATTGCCACCTCTATTTTTAAAATTGCGATCTTAATGGGCATGGAAACTGCATTTAATTTATCTGTAAGTTTTCAATCTCGATTGCCATGTTACCCCTGTTCTTGAAACACAGTAAGTAATAAACATTTTACTTTCATTTTCAGGTGACACATCCAGATTTCAAAAAGGCGAAAGATAAGGTTATGTTCAAGAAGAAGGAAGGCGTACCTGAAGGGCTCTATATGTGAAAAGTCTTTTTATATATATGGATTTCATTTACAGTCAGTTCGGACATTTTGTTTTGCTACTGTAAGTGTTTGTTGCTCCCATGTTCTGGGAGTCTTCTAACTATGTTGTTATTCTGTCTATGGGAAGAAAAATTAAAAAATCCGTTTCTTGGATAGCTGGGTTACGTCACGTACTTACATATGTTCATTTTACCCATATGACGTGTTAATATCATTACAAGTAATGCTATATCGGTATATCCCCTTAAAGAGAACATAGATAAAAGTCTAGACATGATAGTGGCCGCTTACAAAAATCTAAACATTGCATGACAAAATTTAAGAGGATATAACATAACGTTGCGGACCCTGGTTTTTAACCTTCCCATATACTATAGTTGCAGTATTATGTATGCTTTGCAACAGCAATTTACACTATATTCTGTACCTCACTTAAAAATACATTTTTTGGGGGTGGACTTGGATATGCCATTGATGTGTCCTAGTTTTTCGAATCCGGTCTCCACCAATAATGTTACCATAATCTTTATTTCAACTTTTTGCTGCAATCTTAGAGGAGCATATATCTTAGGAATAGTCTTCTCTGGTCCAGAATTTCAAGTTTTTGGCTACCATCACTTAGACCAAATACAAGAGAATAACAAAAAGTAATGGACCACCAAGTAGAAAACAGATGTTAACAACCAATAGGGTGTCGTGGTCGAGCAAGAAGTAAATAAATCAAATATGAGGTGATCGTTGTGAAAATATGCTAGATTATCGAGGTATCGTCTTAGCTACATAATATCAGTAATTGTAAACTTGAGAGAATGATCGTTTGCAAATCGGTTAGAGTCGGGTATAAGATAGCAGATGAAGGTCAAGAAACCCCTGAAACTGAATGGAACAAAGATGGTAAAATGAACAATAGTACTAATTTGGTATTTTATAAGTGGGACAACTAAAAGAGATAATTGACAGTTCTCATGTCTGGTAATAACTTCTAAAAAAAAAGTAGAGCACATGATAATATATCATCATTGTCATGAAAATTGCACCAAAAAGATTCCACAATCAAGTGGAGCCTTTGTCCCAACCAAGAAGAACATAGACAATAATTGCAACAACTACATGTTCACAAAACATGATATAGATTACTTCAGATTTTGGTTCCCAAAATTTTCTACCCATCAACTATAGTACAGTAAAATGCTAAAAGGGACAAAAAATCAAAGGAATAGGAAGTAAAACCAAACCTAATTCCATCATGAATGATTGTTTTCTACTAGTCTATACACTGCCCAAAAATTTGTAGCGTATAAGTCATGAATTCTACTATAAGATTGTTTGGAATTAGCGAGATACATATCTTGTAACGGTAAACGTTATAGGAAGAACTAATAAAACTACAAAACGCTATATTATCTTTATACAATTACACGTTACACATGAAGCCAGCGGGTAGTTGACTTGACAACCTTTAAATCCTCAAATCCCTTTACGCTACAAAATTTGGTCGGCTAATAAGCCTGTTTCGTGAACAATCTCCTGCTAATCAACCTGAAAATGCACAAAGATAATTATTACTTATATGGGTATCCTCGATAGTCGACATGCTTATAAATAGGCACTGAAATACAGGGACCTCGGCTTACCATTTTGGTGATGATCAGGGTTGGTAGCATCTTTGCTACTGCCCGGTTTAGTTGCAGTTGGGGGAATGCCTCCTTGGTTCTGCAATGAAACCACAACTATTGAGCTTTGATGGTATAAAGTAATACAGCAACTATTTTGCAAGTGAAAGTGACTCTTGATGGGTTGACTTCCCAAAACTTTCATGTCTTCTTTTTAGAAACTTTATACTAATTAACTAATGAATTAGTTCTGATTCTTTAGAGATTGTATATAACCTGAATGCAGCGTTTTTGATATATACTAACCAGGGAATTTCAAAATTCTGTTGGTAGACCAAGAAAACCATACGTGATAGTAAAGGCAGATCCAATGGATAGTAACGATATGCATCTAATTGTGTATGTTTTTGGGGATCTTTAGAGTTTAGTAAGAGATAAACATGCCTGTGGAAGCGGTACTTGTGTCTGATGGAGGCCAAGGTATTGTTGATATGGATCTGCAAAATTGGGAACTCGTGGTTGATTTTGATTTTGTAGCGGAAATGAACTCATCATTGGAGCTGACATATTAGCCGCTTGACCCGCAACGGCAACGGGTGACATGTTGAATCCTGGAACAGGAAACCGTTGACCAAGCTGAGCAGCGGCTGCTGCAGCAGATGCAGCTGGATTGGGCATTGATGGGCCTGGAAGAATGGCGGGATAAGGAACCATGGGTCGATTCATTCCCATGTCCATGCCCATACCCATACCCATTCCCATCCCCATTGCCATTGGTGAAACATATTGTTGGACACCTGGGAACATCATAGGAACCATGCCGCATCCCATGGACATCATCTGCAAAAATCGATCATACATGTCATTTCTAAAAAACTCAGGTATAGAGTTGATTTGAATAGTACTAATGTATCAAACCGTCTGACATCAAAACGATTAGCCCTATATATATTTATGAATTTATAGATAAAATGGCGTTTTCTATAGAAAAGATTAGAAGTGGTTCGTGAAATGAGATTAAAAAAAAGTCATCCAAATATCGAGTTATGTCAAATAATAGGCAAATAAGTAACTTTTTACTCTTAAGATATACAGTCTTGTCATTTGTATGAAACTCATTTAGTCGAAAATGATTATTCGACGCTTTTAATAATCATACAATCACAATCAAAAACCGATTATTTGACCCCTACTTTATAATCCAATAATGAAAATAATACTCTATATGTATGTCAAACATTAAGAAACTGATTGTGCAACTTGAATTCACAACTACCATATACTCTGATATGAGTTTCGCTCACTAAGTTGATTCAAAGATTATTGGGTTCGTTTATTGCTCGAGGCGTCACAGTTAGTAGGTGTAAAGAAACATTCAGAGATTTAAGGTTTATATACCTGAACTTGCATTTGAAGCGACTTCAAGTACTCAATTGCCTCATCCAACATTGAAGCTTTGTCGGACTGCAAATAAATAAATTAAAAGAATTGAGAAGACGTATAAGAGTTACTAACTACAAACTCATAATTTCATTTGCAACTTAAAAAGAATATTTATACTAAGTACCTTGTTGCAGCGAGGTATTAGTTCTTGCAAGGCCTTCATCTTTTCATTAATCCTATCTCGACGTCTCTAAAAAAGTTTAGAATTGCAACATTTTAGTGACCACCCACAAGAGTATTACCGCAATTGAATTCTTTGAATGAAGTAAAATACAAACCCTCTCCGAGAGATTGTGGACTTCTGCAGCACGCGACCTCTTTGTAGAAGTTGATCCATGAGATTGTTTCTTGGCTTCAGGATACTCACACTCGACGTCCTTCACATATTATATAAAAATCTAGAATTCAGAACTACTCCGTAATAACTATCCATCATCTTATATATTAAGCAACAAAGACAAACATATAATGTTTAAGAAGGTCACTAAAATTTTGAAAAACACCAATTTTTCGCTAATCTTACAAAAACAATTGCGTTAAAACTTAATAATGCTTTTCCCCCCTCCTATTCGGTTATCCACGTAATCAACCTATAACGACTCTTTAAACCTTAAGAAACACTTTAGTAACTAACTAATCATTATATTTAAAGTAGATCCTCTAATGATCTTTTCCGATTAAATTAGTACAATCCCATCATAACAACAAAATGATAATGATTCCATCATCCTTTTTGGCCACTAAAAGCTCCATAAGTTCTGCTAGCATTATCCATGCTTTTTTGGTTCCGCGATTGATGATGATGCCTTAAGTTACAAGTAAAATGTTTGTCCCTCAATCCATCACGCCTTTATCTTCATGTTTTCTTGTGGCAAATAATAATGTCTTAACATAGCTCATATACATTGATTTTACATAGTAAACTCACTCACAAAAGCAATTTGATTTGAAACCCCAAAGGGGGGAACACAAAATTGAAAATGATGAAGAAAAAGTGGCAAGCGAGTATCATGACCCCCCTTGACATTAATATCTATTGTCAAAATTTGTATGCATGAAGCATTAGAACACTATCTAAAAAAGACTTGCATTAGTACGAAAAGATTAAGGGATGTTTACTTTTCTCTTAGTGGAGTGAATTGTGGGCCCAAAACACTTAATGTCTCTTAACTGAAAGACTCATTAAAATAAACTTTTCTCTATAAGAGGCTCATTAAGATTTTTATATCTAATCACTTAATTTAGTAAACACCTCTCTTCTACAACTTAAATCGCTCCAAGATATTGGTCAAAATATGTACAAGTACAAACCGACTTAAACTTCTATCTTACTTCTTCAATTTCTCGAGTCTAGCTCAAGTTTAGCCAAACTAATTAGGCTTGTACTCATCTCGACTATTTTTACACCCTAGTCATAAAATAGATATATAAACGAATGAGGTCTTTCCTGTTCTCGTTAGCCAAAAAAGGCGAGTCACTAAGATGTACGTTGCCCAACCGAAGGGACCATATATTCTTGACCATCATCGTATGTGTTCCTAGTTAGAAAATAGAAAGTACGTCGGAAAAAGACATAAAATACCCACACCACTTGGGCCACTAGACATTTTCTGAAACCACGAGTAGCTCAACTCTTTTCCTGTGTCCTAACTCATGACCACTACTTTATTATAACAGGTTTTTGTTTGTTTGTTTTAAGACTTGTTATTCAGTGTACACAAAAAGATATCAAGTTAACTTGTTTGTCCGTACGTATGCAAATACACGTGCCAAGCTGGCCTATATATATGAGTATATATGACCTTCACAACAAGTGTGATGTGGCAACTCTCACAAAGAAATATATATCGTATGCATTGGAACTTGGAAATTTGGCCATAGAGAACGTGAAAGTGTGATAGGTTTGGTTTGACATGTATGTTGTAGAAGTTTCTGTGACCTTATACTAGGGGCAAAGCCGGTAAGGTGACTAACCTATGAGCATAGTCAGTAGGGTGACATGCAAGTACACGATTAGGATAAAATTTGACAAGATACATTTAAGAAAACATATACAAACAATGTCAGGAACAAAAATTTTCAGCATCATGTGCATTTAGAAAGAAAATCATGGTTATTTATTATTTTCTTTTAATACAGAAATAAGCACTACATCGTAAAATCCACAAGTGTCACCTAAAACCCACCCTGGTACCGTCCCTAGTGACATGCTTGTGCTTGGCATTACTCGACCCGCCCAAGTTATACTCATATCCATCGAATACATAACTCACTAATCTATATTGTAATGAACATTCATTCCAAACGTCAAATTCAAGCTTCAAAAACAAACCATAGAATCATCCCTTTCAAGAATTTTTTGGGTCATTTGGCAACACATATTTTATATCTTATAGTATCAAACAACATCACATAAAAAGTGATGTAGATATTCTCTTTAATAAAAGTAGCATATCTTCAAAATTTGCTATATATAGAACCGTGAAGATGTTTGACCTTCAGCTTCTTTATTATCACAATATTTTTATAGTACTTAACTGAAGAAATTCGTTAAATACAGTTTCTTCATAGATATATAGTGCATGGGTTTGCCGGTACTAAGAATTGGTATTTATAGAATAGTAAAACTACAGGTATATATACATGCATACTCTTTGGCGCAAGAAGATGCTTTTATAAACAAGATTTTGTCTAGGAGTTAGTGTAAGAGGCCCTCATTCAAGCACTACTACTAAACGACACATACAAGAAGCTTTAAATACGCGATATTTATGGACAAACTAAATCTAACTCAATATTTCCCTTATTTGTCTCGATTTTCTTCTTTTTCCAACACATATTCACTGTTACAAATTTAAAACATCGAGTCACGACAGTAAAATTCGAAAATCAATGAATGGTACATCCCTCTATCAGTGCCGTAGCTGAGTTAGCGGAGGCCCTGTGCAAAAAATTTAATGAGGCCTAAACATTATGATTAAAATTTATTGTAACCTTCCAGCTTTAAGTTTTAATGAGTTCTTCGTTACTCTAGACCACTTTAAGATGATATTTAGAGCATAATTTCATATATCGTTAACATTTTGAAGTTGGAAGTATACTTTGACGCTCTAAAATATATAAAGGGATATATATTTTGAGGCCCCTAAAATTTTGAGGCCCTGTGCGGTAGCACACCTCGCACACCCTCGAATACGGCTCTGCCCTCTATGCACGTAAGAATATAATGGCTGCTAAAAGTGGCAAACTCATGTGTGCTTAAGTACTTAATTAATTGCTAATTAACCTATATGCGATAATAAGACTAAACTTAATTATATGCATGTTCACAAGCACGCATAGCTAGATTTAAGACAAAATTTGCGTACCTCACTATGACATTCGGTGTCTTCGGTGTCGCGACCCTTGCGCTTACGGTCATTCGTCAAAGGAGGTGGCATTTGAGTCGATGGCTCGATACTTCCACTTGCTCCCGACCCATCGGGCGATGACATCATGCTTGTATCACATGTCTCAACTTCCCTACCCATAGATGACGTACCTACTAAACCTACACCACTAACGCTCTCACCGCCTACAGAAGTAGGCGGTGGTTTTTCTGACACACGCGAAGCTCTAGATTCAGGTGCTTCTGTCACTGGCGCTGAAGCACCTGACTCTAGAGTTGTGACTTTATTAGGCCTAGAAAAGTGCAAAAAGTTAGGGTACTTCGGTTGTTGTCTAGGTTGTATGTCCACATGGTTGCGCCGTATAGGCGCAACTGGTGGACGAGGAGAAGAGATCACAACCGAAGGAGGAGGAGGTGGCGGTAAAGTAGTAGGCGCCATAGGCGTTGTAGTAACCGGATTTGGTGGTGGTATTGGAAACAAAAGATCGTTATTGTACAAATATCCTTCTAATGAATTTTCGTTAGCAGGATATTCTACCGGGTAATGAAGCCAGGAGGACATCTCATCCTCTTGCATGAACAAGTCTGATGGTCCTGTCTGTTGTTGTTGTTGTTGTTCTATAGACCGGACCATAAGCCTTGTTTCTGGCTTCTTATTCCCACTAGATCTTTGGTTTTGGCTTTGCATAACAACTTGGCCATTATGCCATAGTAACTCCATGATATCTTCATCTCCTCCCCTACAAGATGAAAAAAATATTGTTGGATCACAAATAAAAACATAATCACCTAACTTTGAAAGCACTTTACATTGTTGATTTCTTATGAATATCCGGAATCAAGCAATCTTCCTCGGTTTCGAATTCGGGAACAATATGATTCATCATATATCAACACTCAAAATAGCTTATAAACTGAAAATTTCAATATAGCTCAATGAAATTATGCAAATACGTTGATGTTGTTCTTGAAGTGTAGCAAACCTCTATTAAGATGAGCATGAATTGTGAGGTAATTTATTTATAGATGAAAATGATTTAGAGAGAGTTTTGGGTATGAGTTTGATTTGAATGTCAGTATGTAGCTCAAGTCGAACCAAGATGATAAGGTGTGTCTTTAATTCTTTACTTATTATTTATATATTCTTTCTGTATTGACCTTTTGAGTATGAAATGTATACAACTACGTATACAAGTTGCTTTAAACGGGTTGTAAGATTTCTATCCTTATACGGCGGTTAGGAAATACCAATAAATAAATATAGACATTAACTACTAGAAAAGGCCATGCGTGACGTCGTTGAAAATATTAGAAGTCGTCGCTAAAAGCTTTAGCAAAAACATGTCACTCTCTAACCAGTCATGGCTAAAGGCTGTTATTAGAAGTTTGGTCATTTGATGGCCCTTTAGCGTACACAAGCAGTTTATTTTGTGGTATTTGTTTAGTTGGTTAACATAAGTTTTTCTAGCAGTGACATTTGTTTGGTTAACAATGAAATCTTTAAACTGAGGAAGTTACATTTTACGGCATCAGCAATATATGTCATCCCCTTCTCTTGTCACGTACAAAAGGTTATACATTATGTGTAATGTTAAGAGACCGATTTGAGATGGTCAATCTCCCAAGAAAGTAGATAAGAAAGTGATTTGATAAGGCCCTTAGAGCGGGCAAGACTCCAAGCAAATAAGAGAGAAACTAGAACTAAACTTTAATCAATTTTCTTCTTCTTTTATTTATGAGCCAACATTACATTTATATAGTAGAAAGACAAATGCATACTATCCTAACATTCCGGAGAACATGGAAATACAGGGAAAGTGGAAACTAATGCAATAGTGGTGGTTACCACTTTAATTCCTAAAATTATGCATGAACATGTCAACTAAATAGAGATGGTGCATGGATGATCTTGAGTTGGTCTCTAGTGCACGTATCAATACCCCGCGCCTGAAAACGAGCCTTGTCCTCAAGGCTCATGGATATGTACCTCTTGTCTAGGTCCCAAGGTGGTTCATGTTCAGGTTGAAGAAAAACAAATTTAGGTGGAGATTGAAAACTACTCCCGTAGCTAAGAGCAACTAAGATAATTTTGGTAGCAAAGTGTTGAAACGATGGTTCAAGAGATTGGTTTGGTAGGTTAGTAAGCATAATCAGTCGATCTCTTGTGACGATAGCATGTGGTGCGGAGGTGGCGGCAAACGGGGAAAGGCGTTTAAGGATGGCTTGGATTTTCAGCGGTTTGTGAGTCGGGTTAGGGGTTGAAGATGGTACCGGGGGAATCAGTAGCAAAGGTTGATTTGTAGGACTAAATGGGTTTGGATCAGTAGTCAATGGGAGTAATGAGTAGCCTTGTGGGTTGGGCTGATAATGGAACATGTATTCTACAGAAGGTGTTGGTGGAGTGATTTGTGTGTCGTGGGTGGTGGTAGGGTAGTAAGGGTTATTGGTTGTAACAAGGTCGGTGGTGAGAATTTGTTGCTCGTTGTTGTTCCATGGTGGTGTGATGTTTGGTTGTGTATGTGGTGTCGACATGATAACGGTTGGTGTGTTGGTATCACGGTGATTAGTTTGAACGCTGGGAGGTTTAGCGATGGCGGTGTCGATGTTAGTGAAATTTGTGACAACAGTAATTTGTGTGGCGACCTCGGTTGTGGTCTCGGAAATTTCAGTTTTGGTGGTGTTGGTGTTTGAGACTAAAGTGGCAATGAATTTGGCCATGACGGCTTCGAGTTTGGATATGTTGTCAGCCAGGGTGTCAATGGATTCTTGTAGGGAAGGTGAGTAAGCCAATGAAAGCACCATTGTTAAGAGACCGATTTGAGATGGTCAATCTCCCAAGAAAGTAGATAAGAAAGTGATTTGATAAGACCCTTAGAGCGGGCAAGACTCCAAGCAAATAAGAGAGAAACTAGAACTAAACTTTAATCAATTTTCTTCTTCTTTTATTTATGAGCCAACATTACATTTATATAGTAGAAAGACAAATGCATACTATCCTAACATTACGGAGAACATGGAAATACAGGGAAAGTGGAAACTAATGCAATAGTGGTGGTTACCACTTTAATTCCTAAAATTATGCATGAACATGTCAACTAAATGGAGATGGTGCATGGATGATCTTGACTTGGTCTCTAGTGCACGTATCAATACCCCGCGCCTGAAAACGAGCCTTGTCCTCAAGGCTCATGGATATGTACCTCCTGTCTAGGTCCCAAGGTGGTTCATGTTCAGGTTGAAGAAAAACAAATTTAGGTGGAGATTGAAAACTACTCCCGTAGCTAAGAGCAACTAAGATAATTTTGGTAGCAAAGTGTTGAAACGATGGTTCAAGAGATTGGTTTGGTAGGTTAGTAAGCATAATCAGTCGATCTCTTGTGACGATAGCATGTGGTGCGGAGGTGGCGGCAAACGGGGAAAGGCGTTTAAGGATGGCTTGGATTTTCAGCGGTTTGTGAGTCGGGTTAGGGGTTGAAGATGGTACCGGGGGAATCAGTAGCAAAGGTTGATTTGTAGGACTAAATGGGTTTGGATCAGTAGTCAATGGGAGTAATGAGTAGCCTTGTGGGTTGGGCTGATAATGGAACATGTATTCTACAGAAGGTGTTGGTGGAGTGATTTGTGTGTCGTGGGTGGTGGTAGGGTAGTAAGGGTTATTGGTTGTAACAAGGTCGGTGGTGAGAATTTGTTGCTCGTTGTTGTTCCATGGTGGTGTGATGTTTGGTTGTGTATGTGGTGTCGACATGATAACGGTTGGTGTGTTGGTATCACGGTGATTAGTTTGAACGCTGGGAGGTTTAGCGATGGCGGTGTCGATGTTAGTGAAATTTGTGACAACAGTAATTTGTGTGGCGACCTCGGTTGTGGTCTCGGAAATTTCAGTTTTGGTGGTGTTGGTGTTTGAGACTAAAGTGGCAATGAATTTGGCCATGACGGCTTCGAGTTTGGATATGTTGTCAGCCAAAAAGTAGATAAGAAAGTGATTTGATAAGGCCCTTAGAGCGGGCAAGACTCCAAGCAAATAAGAGAGAAACTAGAACTAAACTTTAATCAATTTTCTTCTTCTTTTATTTATGAGCCAACATTACATTTATATAGTAGAAAGACAAATGCATACTATCCTAACATTCCGGAGAACATGGAAATACAGGGAAAGTGGAAACTAATGCAATAGTGGCGGTTACCACTTTAATTCCTAAAATTATGCATGAACATGTCAACTAAATGGAGATGGTGCATGGATGATCTTGAGTTGGTCTCTAGTGCACGTATCATGTAATGAGTTTCTTCTTAGTAAAATGACATTTCAATTGAAAGGCAATTACTACCAAAATATTTAAATATTTACGGTGATGGATAACTTTAAATTTGAAACAAATTTTGACACAACAAGACTTGTACGTTGGTATCATGTATTACTCTCTTCAACCTAAAACTATTATCTTCCTTTCCATTATCAGATATTCTAAAATGATTGTCCTATTTTTTTTACAACCAATCAAGTCTTTGAAGGAAATTAGAGATGCAATCTTATTGGTTGAAGAGTACATGCAATGGTCTAATTTTTTTTTTAAAGCGTATGTTTTTTTGTCCACAGACAATAATTTGAGACGCAGGGAGTATTAAGTTTTGTTGAAAATTTTACCACATCTACTTCATTAGTGATTATATGAGTTTTTAAAATGTTAGGGGTTAGTTAAAACTCAGTTAACAGTAAAATAATATAACTAAAAACCTTAGAGTATACATTGCTTGAAGTTAAAGTCAAGTAAACTTAGCTAGGAAGTTGACTAGAAGAGGGATTATATATAACCCTTATGTGTGTCGACTGATGGGAGAAACCAACTAGGCCGGACTAGGACCTGGTTTTGCAACATATGTCCCCGGCATTTCTTTTTCATACTTTTTCTTTTTGTAATAATTATCAGCAAACAGATTAAAAGAGGGTAGAATGTCAAAGTGAATGTAAATTTGAGCATTAAGCGGTTATTAAAGATTAGATCGATATATATACATCGTTATCATGCTCTTGTATTATTCAGATGTTTGGTAGTGAATGTTTTTACGAAGTTACTAAAAATAAGCTATTAGAGCTCGAATCTTTCTTGAGCCGAGTTCAAACTTGCAAATAAGGAATTTTGGTATGCATGCCATCACATTGTGTTTGCGAGTAGTTTAACATTATGATCTACGTTGACATGCACCAGATATGCTCGAAGCATACTAGAACTACCTGTTTTATGTGATCTTGTTAAACCCACATAATGATGGTCATGCAATTATACTACAAGAAAAATCGATCTCCTACTTTTAGTGACAAAAATGATGTCACAAACATAGTGACTACCATTGTCCTATCACATTAGTGAGCCAACTATATTAGTGACGGACCTAGAAAATGACCAACTAAGCAAAGTTGTGTATTGCATATCTCGTATTCCCGGATATGCGAGTTGGCATATTACACGCGGCTATATCAGCAATCGAAAACAATGAAATATATATATCCTATTTATTAAAGCTTGGTTTAATTTGAAGAAAAATATAATACGTGGGTTGGTCTCAATGGATGATGGAATTCAATACCATGAGTCTATGACAACTCATTATCCCTTATTTAAACATTGAACTAAATATAGAAAAGAAAATAAATAGTAATGAGACATGAAGAATAGTGGGGAAGGAAAAAGACGATAAATGATTGTGATGGCATTAACTCGTAAATTGATGTTTCTCTGTGTATTAATTTTCACAACACAACATGTTTGCTTCCTTACGCACTTTTCAACACAAACGAAATCTCTGAAACAATGTTTCGTGTAGTAAGCTTTCCTTAGAAATACTATATAGCGAAACTATAGTTAATTATACTACTTAAAGAAAAAATGATTTCCTTTGCTCTTACTTAAAACTCTTAAAATTAGAAAAGTCCAATTATCAAGATCAGGATCCTATTTAAGATCGTTTTCATTTTTGCAAGATTAAAATCGTAATATTGGATAGGGATTTTAAGATCCTACTGTAATATCATTTTCTTAATAGTCTATGTAATATTATTCAAATCTACAAATTATTATACATGATAAATACAAAATTATATACATGTTTCATGAAAATGTTGTCTTAAATTATGAATATTAAATGTTTAAGAAGATTAACATGTTGTTTTCTAAATTATATAAACAATAATCCGTAACTTTGTACCTTTTCAGTTTATGGTACGAGAAAAGTAGGATCGGATCAGATTAGATTTTAATATCCTATGGTTAATATTTGAATCTTATAAAATCTTAAGCTTGCTAATATCATGCGTAGGATCCAGATCGTTTTTGCTTTGTAATATCGTAAAATCATAAGATAAAAAGATCTTAAGATTAGAATCGGGATATAGGGGTCGCTGGAAAAGGTGCTTGCTAAAAAGATTTGTTGCCAGAAAAATAGTTCACTGGAAAAATGGGTTGTTAGAAAAACGGGTCGTCGAAAATCAATTTGAAGAAAAGGGTGACGTGCTCACTTGTTAATTGTCTAAAATTGCAAGTGAAAAAAGTTAAGTATCTTAAATTGAAATTTGGTATAAGTTGAGTATTGTTATTCGATTTGCTCATCTAGGGTGCTATTTGGGTTTACCCGGTCGGGTTCGGGGCAATCGGGTCGGGTCAAGGCCAAAAAAAGCATACCTGAGCGACCTTATTTAGAACTCGGATCACTCGGGGCCGGGTTCGGGTCAATTCGGGTCGGGTCAACTCGGGTTCGGGTCTAGGCCGTTTAAAAATGATACAATTTTTGGTGTCCAAACTTGAAATACTTAAAAATTAGAAAGAGAAAAAATCAAACTCGGGTCATTTGGATTAACCCGAAACCGAGTAAGATACATATATTATACCCGAATCCAACGTTGTTTAGAACTCGGGTCAATTCGGGTTGACCCAAATATAATTTGAACCCGATTGACTCGACCCTAATAGCCATATTCAAGTTTGGGTTGGGATTGGGTCAGGTCGGCTTTTATGAAACCCAAATCCTTAATATACACAACTAGATTACCCGAGGCAAATGTAATATTTATCTTCATTCAATCTAAAGTCATACCAATGTCATTAATGACATTTATTTTCAAATACGATGGAGATGGGAGACAATGCATCGGTCCCGTACCTCATTCGATGTTCAAAGGGCATCATATTATCTAAGCAAATAATGTAAATCGAAAAAAATAAAAAATAAAATAAATAAATAAAATCGTGAGGAATGAGCATAACACTTTAACACTTGAGGGCCACAATTTTATGGGTGGTTTTTTTCTATAAAAAGTTGATGGGTCCTGACTCAATTACCGAGCGAGTGGTGGTGTAGCGTAGGAACATTACATATGGTCATCTTTTATCTTATATATTATCAATTTATCACCAATCATTGATTTGTATCCTTTTACTTATTTTATAGTACTTGTAAATTGGTTACCATATGATGTTTCATTGTCATATCGACAATACTGAGAATTACGTGTTCACAAGAAAAAAGACTACTGGTAACTTCGATCATGTACAAATAGTTACCAAATTCATCGATCATTGAGGTGGCATGTACATCTAACCAAAAAAGAAAAAGAAAAGAAAATCCAACGGCACTCGTGATTGCAATACGAGGAACCCAACGGAGAACGAATGACATTGATGGTGCAAAATGGCGACACCATCGAGGAATCAAAAACCAAATGATGTGTTGTTGGGGATGTGCACTGTGCAATCTAAGAAGTCTTAAGAAAATCACTCCGTATATAACTTATTCATAACTTATAAGTGAGATATGAGTTTTCTTCTATTACTACCGTTAACATGCGAAGACATGACTTGACGTCTGTCATATTATTGATTTTTGACGTAAAGGTCTGTCAGAAATCATAATTTTGTTTTTTCACTTTGCAATGGTTCCATCGTTGCTAACAAAAGACAAACTAGCCATTCAATTCGATATCACCATCCATTGTTGGGTCATCTGAATTTATTGAGGTCCTCAGCCACCACTTCCTTCAATAAATCAACTCTGTTCACTCAAACTAACCTAGAACATTTATATTTATTATTTTATGTTTATATTCAGAGTAGTGATACAACCACAAAGCTAAATGCACAAAAACATTCACAAAAGGATGTGTCAATCAATGATTGGCTAATAAATTGAAAGAGAGAGAAACTATAAACAAATACACCAATTATGGATTGACACATCCTTTTGTGGATATTTTTGTGAATTTGGTTTTGTGGTTGTATCACTAGTCTTATATTTATATTTATATACTCTTAGGTATTGTAAACCGCACCATTTGGTGCTATCAAAGTATATTTCAAAACACCCCGAGTATACGGCAAGTTAGAAAAGTTACCCGATACGTTTTGTTATTTACGGTTTTAATTATATAACAAACTTTATTTATCAAATATTAAACAAATATTTAACAATTTTCTTATAAAAAATATGCCGAAGATCTTTAATTTGCGATTTTATATGGCTACTTTCATATTTCACAAAATTTAAGAAAAGTGAGGCCCTTACAATAGGGTTTTGTCCGTACAATAGCTGTCTACTTTCTAAAATGTACTGATATGGTACGTGTACTTTTTTCGTGCCAATATGGTACGTCTACTTTCGGTTTTGTGTTAATATGACCACTTTTTGACCGGATACCGGGTGCACCAGCTAGCATTTTCCCAACTTGTGACGTGGGTTTATTTTTTTGTTTTTCTTTTTGTTAATACTCACGTGGAAAATTAAACACATATATCCCAACTTACCTAACTTCCCCCCCCCCCCACACACACACAAAATCATTTTCCCCCAAACCGTTTATCCCCAAATCAACCTAAACCCTAATTCATGTAACTTCAAAATTAACACAACCCATGAAGAAGATATCCATTATTGTTCATCATGAAGGCACATTTACAACCGATCCATTGTAGTACACCAATGGATCTGTTGACATTGTTGAGGATGCCAATTTGGGTAAGTGCAACCACTCAAGGCTGATGCAGATAGTGAAAGACTGTTGTTTGTTTCCTGTTCATGGTATGTATTTCTGTGCTCCTAAACAAGATTTGGGTACACATTTGAAACCTTTAAGGAATGATAGCGAGTTAGCAAATTTTGTGAAATTAGCTTTTGACAATGGTTGAAAAGTAGAACTATATGTTGAACATCATGGTTATGATATTTTAGAAGATGCCCATATAGATACTAGCGTTGAAGCAGAAGATGATGGATTTGATTCTGAAATTGAATTAGAAAACATAGCAGAATATGTTGGACCAGAACATGTAGGTGAAGAAGATGTGGTGATTCAAAAGATAGAACTTAAGGACCCTTTTCTAAACAAGTTAGTTGGTGGTAAGTACATTAGGGATGATGGTGTTAGTAGTTCTGCTAACTTAGGTCAAGGTTCTGCTAGTGCTTCTAGGGAAAATGAAGCTGAGCAAAGAGAAGTTGATGACAGATTTAAGGTGAAAGAAGGTTACTCCTATCCTGTTTTTGATCCTAATGTACCATGGGATCAGATGACCCCATTATTGGGTATGAAATTTGAGCACCCAGACCAGCTTAAAGATTGTTTGATTAACTATGGGATAAAACATGGATATTGTTGGAGTATGCTCGTGTCATAATAAATAATTATATGGCTAGACATATATGAGCTTATGGGGTCACACACTTATACATAGATACACCATTTTATAGATTGTATTTATCGTATTTACAATATATAAATGACTACGTAACTCGGGATCAATAACGGGCCATTAAATATTAAGTTCGACTTAGTGTTTTTGGACTAGACCAACAATGGGCAAGCCCATTGTGGACCCTACATATGGCCGGCCCCTATAGGGGGTGTAGAGGGCTTTATGGGACTTTGAAAGGGGCTTAGTGTAAGTTAAGTATTGATAAGACCAAGTCTTGATTTGATCAAATCACAACTTAATTCCAATAACCACTTTCCAGGTTTCTCTCCCTCCCCCCCCTCTCTCAAAAGTGGCGGCAACAAACACACCCTTTCAAGGGTTTGTGTTTTTGATCTCAATCTAATCTTATTCTAGTGTAGTTCAAGGCTAGATCGCGTGTTACAGGGTTTAGACTAGCATCAGGTGGTGATCGGTGATGTGTAGTATGTTTCATACATAGAAGAGATCAACCTTATTGATCTCTTGGGTTTCTCATTCCATTTCATGGGTATCGGTGTGTTGGTGAATCCGTGATCACGCTACAAAGGTATATAATCATTATATTAATTATTGATTGATCATATGGCTATATGGATCCATTAATAGGTGATGTTCCGCTGCGTTTGTATGTTTATATTATGTTATTTATTTACATCATCACCTATAGATATCAGTTATGGTTTAAGAGGAATGATTAAAGAAATGTAGCAGTTTTGTATGGAAGAAATGTGGAAGAAGGTAGGTGTTCTGGCCAGAAAGGTAAACAAAAGGTTGATGAGGACATAGGTACACCTAAGGGAAAGCAATCCAAGTCACCTAAGTCTAAGTCTAAGACTAAGTCACCTAAGTCTAAGTCTAAGACCAAGACAACTAAGAAAGCTGATTCACCTAACTCTAAGTCACCTAAGGGCAAGCAATCCAAGTCACAAGCAGGTTGTTCATTTAGATTATGGGCAGGATGGATGCAAAATGAGGCAACTTTCCAAATCAAAACATTGATTCCTACTCACTCATGCTCAAGGAATTATGATCTGGGGTCATTGGTTACTTACAAGTGGCTAGCAAAACAGTTTGCACATGAGGTTGTAAGAAATCCTAAGATAAGTTATAGGCAGATGAAAGCAGATGCTAAAGAGAAGTTTAGAATAAATGGGTGGGTATTGGTCGAAGCCAATTGGATGAGGAAGATGATGAAGACATTGTTTTGGTTATGGTGTTAATATTTGATTTGGGATGGGTAAATGGGATAATATAAAGGGAAGAGTGGGGGGCAACGGTAATAAAAAGTTGACTGGGCATGCCATGTCAGCATTAACGTTAGAAACAGGTAAAAAAAATGAAAAAGTGGCCATATTAACACGAAACCGAAAGTAGGCGTACCATATTGGCACGAAAAAAGTACACGTACCATGTCGGTACATTTGGGAAAGTATACAGCTATTGTACGGACAAAACCCCCTTACAATATTAACTAATAAAAATTCATTCTCATCTACTTAGGAGCATTTTGACTGATTGAAATTGAAAGTGAACATTAATTTGAGGACAACAAAAAATATCAAAGTAGACTTATATTTTGCGATGGAGTGAGTATATGTTTTTTCTAAAAATAAAATTCAAAACACACCCTTAAAGTATCAAACAATTTACAAAAACTACCCTAAACTTTATTTCTTTACATTTATAGACATAAATAAAATTATAGTAAAAAAATTTCTAAACACACCCCTAAACTATGTAACAAATTACAAAAACTACCGTAAACTTTTAATTTTTACAGTTCAAATTTTATTTATCAATTATATAATAAATATTTAGCAATTAAAAAAAATACTAATTAAAAAGCCCTTTAAATAGTGATTAAAATTTAAAATCAGCTTTATGTTTGTGGTATTTTAGTATAGTTTTTGCCTTTTATTTAGCAATTTTGTTTATGTACTACCTTATCGGCAATCTTTTTTTAGTTCTGCCACTGGCTTAACGTATTTTAGAAAACGATGTTAGTTAATGTGATAGTCTGTCTATTCTTAATTCATGTTAAAAAGGTATTAAATAAACGTGGTTACAATGTTTTAAACACTCACGCGTGCAAATATTATTTAAACACGTAAACTAAAATATTTTATAGCTTCATATATTTTTATTATCTCTAATTACCGAAAAAAAAAAAGATCGCGGTCATTACACGTCTGTTTAATAAACACAAAATAATATACATCTATACTATATTATTATAATATAGGAAGACACTTCCCTCCTATTTATTATTTTAAGATTTTCTAAAATAGAATTTAAGCATATGCAAGTCAAAAAACATAATTTACAAGTACTTAAAGCATAAATTAAACTAAAAAACACTATTTGTTACATATAGTTAATACATAATTTAAAATACCCCATCACTAATATATACAACTATCTAAGCAAAATATACAAATACAATTATTTAAAACACAAATAAAACTAAAAAACAGTCAATTAATACGTTATTAAAAACACCCATCACCAAAATATACAACTATTTAACCACAATGTACAATCTAATTAAGCTTCCAAACTAACAATCTAGACCAATCACAAATCAGTTTCAAACAAGTAAAAAAAAAGCTATTGTGTCTTCGTGAGTGTTGTGATTCGGTTTAATGACTCCCAAATGTTTGATCCAACCGCACATAATACCTTCATCTTCTTTCCCACGAGTTCCTCATATAATACGTATTGGTTCTTCATTCGCAAAAGGTATTGTGTCTTCATGAGTGTTGTGATTCGGTGTTTGGCACTTCGAAACCCACATATGTTTGAGGGTTCGATTGTTTGCTGAAACAAGGAGAATAGATGGAAAAGTTTTGGTTATTGGCTGAGTTATAAGAAGGAAAGATTAGGACATAAATTTTTTGTTCTTGTGGATGCGTATGGTTGAGAGAAAAGTGATGAGAAGAGGGCGGATATCTTGAGAGTTTAGGGTTACAAATGAATAAATATTAGGGTTGAAGTTACTTATATCCTCATGTTAAGGATCAAGTTAAAAGAAAGAAGATAATGGGTTGTATTGTCTTGCTGCACGTTGGACCAAGTTTATTATTTTAGAGTGGGCCGGATTGTTAGGAATATGATAATTCATATTAAAGACTCGGTCACCCCGAGTATAGTTTAGCATTATGTAGCTCATAGTATTTATCGTATTAGTTAGTACGTAGTCAGTATTAGTTAGTATTTGTGGAGTCGGGTCGGGTCTTTACCCACTGTCAGCTCGATCCACAGCCCAACTAGGGGCGTTTATTATGTTTATTATAAATATCCCTCTCCACATGTGGAGAGGGTTGGACCTTCTCATTCACTTAATCTAATGTACACATATTTTCTCTCAAGGTTCCAACACTTTTTTTCTCTCTAGTTTCTTCTTTCTTTTATTCGATCCACACACATAAAACCACACGTGTTTGTGATTTAGAGTTACATACAATTGGTATCAAGAGCCATGGTTACATCCTAGGGATTGTTTGTTCGCGGATTTATTCTTGGTTTGTGTGGTTTTTCTTTGGTTCGAATGGTATAGGAAGAAAACACTTGAATTCGATCTCATTCGTGGTTTGTTGTGTGATTTTATTGTACTTTTAGGTTTAGATGTGTTAGAGATACTTTGTTCTTCAATTGGAAAGGTTAAATCAATCATTTGTTTGGTGCTTAATGAAGATTTTGGATGAATTCTTGGTAGCGAGTTGCTTCTCGGATCTATTTTCTTGGTAGCGAGTTGTGTTTCTGTTGTAGCGATTTGCTTGGTTCTAATTGCGAGTTGCTACTATTTACTATTTTGGGTATTAAGGACAAATCGCTAAGAAAGCGACATTTTTGTCCATTGTGATAGCGAGTTGTCAGGTGCGTCGTGTAGTGAAAGTAGCGAGTTGTTTGGCTAGCGATTTCCTTGGTCAGCGAGTTGCTTATTTCAGCGATTTACCACATAGCGATTTGCTCTATTAGCGAGTTACCAGATTGGTGATTTGTGACTATAGCGATTTGTTCACCAGAGTTATCTTTTTCAGCGATTTGGTTGATTAGAGATTTGCAGATTTGTGACCTGTGATTTTAACGAGTTGCTATAACTAGCGATTTGGTGTTTTTAGCGATTTGCTCAGTTTAAGTTTCTAGCGATTTGTTACCCATTAGTGTGTTGTGAATTGTTGTAACTTAAGTTGTTACGACTAGTCTGATTGTGATTTGACGTTGTGAGTTAACCCTTGCAACTTGACTTATTACGATCGGATTTATTGTAACCTAACTTGTCGCGACTTGACACTTAGTACTAATTGTGACTTATCCAAGATCTCACACTAAGTCTAACTCGCATACAGTACATCTTTCGGTTTCTTTTGTTGACTTTAGTAAAATCCCGGGAAAGAATCGATTTCTCGGTTTAAGTCACAAGAGTTGTAAAATCCCGTTCAACATTACTTCATGGCAACTACGGCTTCAACTGATGACATTCAAGCTGCCGGGTCCGATACCCGACCTCCAATGCTCGACAGGACTGATTATGAATCATGGTCTCAAAGAATTCGACTTTATTGTAAAGGCAAGGAGAATGGTGAAAACATTCTTCGATCAATTGATGAAGGACCATTTCAAATGGGTACCACAAGAGATATGATCTCCACCGGTGAAGATGGAACTGTCACCTTGGGAATTGACAGACCACGTACTTACAATGATCTTAACAAAGCTGAAAAGAAGCGCTATGATGCAGATATTCGAGCTTCCAACATTGTGATACAAGGATTACCCAAGGATGTCTACAAGCTCATTAACTTCAACACTGAGGCCAAAGCTGTTTGGGATAATGTCAAAATGCTTCTAGCTGGTTCAGAACTTACCAAAGAAGATCGTGAGTCTCAGTTGTATGATGAGTGACTCCTCCCAAACTAACCAGTTAACCAGGTATGGTCAACTAAGTCAAATCTGAGAGAGGAGAGATCAATTTATGATCCGGTGTAAGCACAGTGTACTCCCGGGTCGTTAAGTCCCAGCGAGATTGAAATTGTGTTTCTGAAACGTTTTAGGAATGAGTGATTCAGGAATGGTAACCAGATAAAGATTTTGATTTGATTTTACACTAATGATTGCTTGGTATGATAATAAAACAGTATTAACAAACACAGAATTACAATTAATCCTAAAAACGTAAATGCGTGCTGAATAAGTGGAAATATGCAAAAACAAACTACAGGGGGTGAAAATGACTTTTTTACAAACTTAATATTAAAAATAAAATTAAATTAAAAAGAAAATTATTTTTTTGATTATTTTAATATTTAAATACTAATTATTTAATAAAACTATTTAAAAAAGTTAATAAAAACTAATTAAAGTTAAACTAAAAATGATTAAGATTACAAATTTAAACTAGAAAATTGCAAAATTAATTTCTAAACCTTTAAAATAACTTAAAAGAAATTTAAAAATTGAAAATAAATATTTTTGTCTTTTTCTGAATTTAATATTAATTAATTACTAATTACTTATTAATTAACTAATTAACTAATTTAAATTACTAATAATACTAAAAATGACTTAGAAAATTAGGAAATATTTTATAAAAATAAATTAACTAATACAGGAACCTTAAAAAATTATAAAAAGTTTATAAAAATTATTATTACACTATTTTATTAATTATTTACTTAATTATTAATTAAAAGCTAGTTAAACTAAATTAAATAAGAATAATAGCAAATGAACAGTAATAATTATAAAACTTTTTCTAAAAATACTTTATACTATTATTAAGCTAAGAAAAATACAAAAGTGGTGAAAAGCTTATTAAATAAGCTGAAAATCAGCTTATAAGCTTATATAAGCAAAATGGAAACTGGACTACTATATAAATAAGTGGGAAAAGAAATAACACTAAGGATTGGGTAGCCCAGATGGTGTACGTCTCAGGTCTGAGTTTTGACCAGTCAACCCAAGAGACCCAGGTTCGAATCTAGCTCACACCTCTTTTTGCAAAACATTTTTTTTTGGTTTTTTTAACTTCACAAAACTACTAAACAACAACTAATAAGCAATTTTAATGAAAAGAAACTTTTTTAAACTTAATAATAAGCTATATGCAAGCTTTGATATTCAACAGATAAGCAAAATAATTTTAAAAAGAAAACTTATGAGCTGAAAAAGCTATAGACAAGTTACAAAGTGAGACACAAAGGTTGAATAAGCTACAAGGTACAGAGATAAGCTTAAATTAAGCCAAAGATAAG
The DNA here is from genome assembly GCA_014162995.1 of Artemisia annua. Lineage (NCBI taxonomy): Eukaryota > Viridiplantae > Streptophyta > Magnoliopsida > Asterales > Asteraceae > Artemisia > Artemisia annua. The sequence goes on along the minus strand of LBNU01035813.1, from coordinate 95,017 downwards.
AGAAAACAACACTGATTAAGCTAATAATAGGAAATAAGCAATTCACAAACACTGCATGCCTAACAGGCCTTATGGGCAAATGGCAGGCCTCAAGCAGCTTATCAAATAAGCTAGTGAGCCCACAAAAAGCTGTGAACCAAAGAGTTTGGTCACTGAGCTTCTCAAAAAGTCCATAAGCTCAAGCTGGAACCCACTATTAAACCCTACAAGAGCTTATAAAAGTGGCTAGCTACACTGATTTCTCAGTATAGCTGAGTGATTGCCAACTATTTGGAGACCAAGAAAAGCAAACAAATAAGCACAAGATTCAGACAAAAGCATATGCATAAGTAGTTGGGGTTGTGGGGTTTCCAAAACACCCAAGAGATCACAACAAGCTTCACTATTGAACTTGTTGTGAGCTTATGAAAATAGCTCAAAACCTGTGAGCAGGGGAGCTTTTAGAAAAACATGCTAAAAGAAGTGACCAAATAAGCAATTTAATAAGCTGAATAAAAATAACTAAAAATACTATAAAGAAGATAAGCAGTAAAAGATTAATATTCTAAAAGCACAAGTCTTAACTCCTAATAATAAGACCTATAGAAAATTATCTATTTTATTCAAAAATTAATTAACTAGAAATTTGATTTTTTGGTTTTTGCAAAAGGTTGACTATAATGAATTTTGATTAGATCCTACTGATTTAATATGAAATAATAAGCTACTAAATGACTAAATAAAGCTACTTAAACAACTAATGAGCTAGTATGCATGATTTTAGAACCTAATTGTTAGACAGTGAATGAGAATGATAGATCAACAGGTCATTTTGACTTTTTAACTAATTAAGACTGAGTTTAATGGTTGCTATGACCTATGTGAGACTAAAGAAACATCTTCCAACCAAAGATATCAACAAAAACAGTTTTGAACCTAGTGGTATCCACTAATCCAAACAGTCCCTTAAATGAAGTGATTTTTAGATTTTCAAGATATATCACTGATTCAGGCCATGAACATGATACATAAACACTCATAATGATATAATAAGCTGATATGGACATACAAACAACAATCTAAACCACTTAATACCTATAAATCAAAAAAGTACAAGCTTGACAATTAAAATGAGAAATTTAGCAACTTGTAAATTTTATGAACAAACAAGAGATTGTGTCCAATAATCTAACTCTAATACACACAATAAGCATAAAGACACCTAGAAAAGCAGATAATAAGCTTAGCTACAGTAGAAGCTTAAAAAAGAAAAAGGGCTTACAAGGGCCTGTGAGCATTCAAGACCAAGAACCATGGACCACACTAATCCTACTACCTCCCATGAGGTTCTAAAACCATTACCTTCCAAATTCCACAATATTCCATTGCATCTTCTTGGTCACACACTGATTTTTGAATTTTGAGTGATTTTATTTTTATTTTTATGTCTCTTATCATAAACTGCTTTATATGATTTAAGAGCTTTAGAAAACTTATAAATGAGCCTAGATGAGCTTCTAAGATCACTGAATAACAACTTTTAATAACATAAAGGTAATTTGAGATTTTTCAAATAGAAAAAGAGGCAAATTCTGAATTAGAACTGGAAGCTTGAAATTGAGGTTACATAAAGTTTTATTTACACTAGAAAAATAGATTACAACATTTTTTAGCTAAAGATTACAACTGAAAATGGAAATTTACACTAATTTGACATAATTAAGCTACACTACTCTACTACTCATTCACTTCTGCTTCTCTCCCTCTTTATAATGACTTTTGAGGTTGCAAGTAGTACTCTGAACATTTCCCTTCAATATTATTGACCTTTGGATCTCTGGAAGTGATCTAAGCCCTTCATTGGGTTTTGGCGGGAAAATTGGCTTTAAGCCAATTGGTCTGATAGCTTGTTGCAGGAGGAGATAAGGGTGGGGTAAGGGAAAGGTAGAGGTGATTGGTGAAAGTGGGTGGTGGCAGGCTCAAGTGGTGGTGAGAAACCACTGGTGGTTTTGGCAGAGGTGGTATAGGGGAGAAGGTGGTTTTGGGAGGGAAAGGTGAGGGTTGACTGGGTTTGACCCCAGTTATTAATAAATGGGGTGTGTTGGTTTGTTGGGCCAGGGAGTGAATGGGCCAAGGTAAGGGTTTAGGATAGTGGGTTATTGATTGGGTGGGTTTGTGTTTGTTTTGGGTTATTAGCAAAATAGGTCCATTAGGTTTAGTAAATAAGTACAAGGACCACTAATGTAATATTCTGATTTTTGAGGGTAGGTTTTCATACTGTTCCCAAGTTAGTCCAAGGGTAAAATATGCCAAGTTTCAATAATCCAAGGACCATGAAAGTTAATTTTCCATTTTTGAATTACCAGGGACCATTTCTGCCAAACTTGAAACTTCAGGGACCAAACTTGTAATCTCACCAAACTTTTCACCCAATGATTAGTTTTGCCAAAGTTTCATAATACAAGGACCAAAATTTATTTTTCTCAAAGTTTTTTACATCACAGGGACCATTTTTGTCAATTTTGCAAAGTGCAAGGACCATTTGTGTAATTTTTGCAAACTTGCCACCAAAGGACTAAATATGATTATTTGTGATTTCAAAAGGATCTTTGGTGACTTTTTATTTAAAATAAGTGCTTAGGGACTAGTTTTGTCAATTCTTGATAGTTGAGGGACTGAAACTGCCAATTATGCAAACTTTGGTTATTTTTCATTTGTTTTTAAACATTTTGCATTTGAAACATGTAAAACACACTTTTGGAATATTTTCACTATTTTGATGCATTATTGGGTGTTTTTGGATGTTTTGGCATTTCAAATGTTACAAAAATGATGAGTATTTACACACTCATCAATGAGTTTGAGCATTTCAAGATGAACTCCGGTGAAAACATCACTGATTACTATGTCAGATTCCATAAGCTTGTTAATGACATGAAGATGATCCGAATGACAATGCCTAACATCCAACTTAACTCAAAGTTTGTTAACAACATGTCACCAGAATGGGATCGATTTGTCACAGCTGTGAAGCTCAACAAAGGACTCAGAAACACCAACTATGAACAAATCTATGCTTACTTACAACAACATGAGAAGCATGCTGTGTATGACCGTCAATTGAGGGACAAGTTCAATCCAACAACAACAAATGATCCTCTTGCATTCATCTCCAGTGTTCAAACACTAAACCAACCCTCACTTGATCAAGTCTTTCACCATCCTACACCAGCAATACAGAACCAGTCATCCATTGGTCAATCATCCGTGCACTCAAAAAATATCAAGAACACTCAACTGGACTCAGGGTACTCTCACACTGATAAGATGATTGATAACCTCTCCAACCAAGTGTCATTGCTTGTTCAACAATTCAGAGCAACACTTCCTCAAACTAACAACCAACTTAGAACGTCATCTAGCCCACGTAATCTAGCTGTTGTGGAAGATGGACGTGTTGTGGTTCAAGGAAGACAAAATGTCAACCAAAGGAATGGAGTCCGGGGGTATGCACTGAATAGAGTTGGGAATGCTAATCAGGGACAGGGAAGACAACCCAAATGTTACAACTGTGGTGGGTTAGGTCATATAGCAAGGAACTGCACTCAACCTAAGCGTCCCCAAAACTCCGACTACTTCAAGGATGAGATGTTGCTGATGCAAGCACAGGAGAATGGAGTGGCATTGGATGAGGAGCAGCTGTTATTCCTAGCAGGTGATGAAGGGAGCACCTTCGATGCTGATGTGGATGATCAATCAGTTCAGGATTTAGTGTAAAGTTATTGATTGGGTGGGTTTGTGTTTGTTTTGGGTTATTAGCAAAATAGGTCCATTAGGTTTAGTAAATAAGTACAAGGACCAATAATGTAATATTCTGATTTTTGAGGGTAGGTTTTCATACTGTTTCCAAGTTAGTCCAAGGGTAAAATATGCCAAGTTTCAATAATCCAAGGACCATGAAAGTTAATTTTCCATTTTTGAATTACAAGGGACCATTTCTGCCAAACTTGAAACTTCAGGGACCAAACTTGTAATTGTAACACCCCCAACTCAAATATGGCAGCTACAGTGCTGGGGGTATTACGAAAATAGAAACCAGGCACATTTATAGTAAACGACCACAACTCGGGACGTTTAAAATGTGACCAAAACATATCATTCGATTTATAAACCATTTAGAGTACAAGTACTCTTTATATAAAAGTTGCAGCGGAAAAGTAAATAGAGTTTGCAGCGGAAATTAGACAAAGTATAGCAGCGGAAAATGTAAAAGACACAAAAAGGTTTGACGAATGACATGTAAAAATAGGGTAGTAAAGTAGTTAAGCTGCCGTGACAGAATGCCCCTCCAGCCAATGCCACTCCTCCACGCCCATTATATCATCATGCCAAGCTAAACATCATTACCTGAAAATACATGCTTAAAAAGTCAACACGAAGGTTGAGTGTAATCCTCCATTACTTCTGGAGTAGCCAAATGTTTTAGTTCAAGTAAGAACTATGGTACACTGATAACCATGTGATTTTGAGCAAACCACCAGCTGTAAACGGATTTGATTTGTCTTTACCAGAAGCCGTTTGCTTCTGGACTAGCCAACTCTTCACTGTTTAGGATATGGTGAGTCGATTACCATACAATTTTTGGCAAACTGCAAGCCATCAACGGATTTGATATATCTTTACCAAGAGCCGTTTGCTCCTGGATTAGCCAGTCCTTTTGTTTTTAGACAAGGTGGACTGATTACCACAAAAAAAAATTTTGGTCAAAAATGGGGGTATTATGGCGTGAAAATGTAAAAATGTAATCAAAATTCGCCAAGAATTTTCCCCCCCACACTAGAATTGAATATTGTCCTCAATATTCAAAGTCCCGGCCATTATGCCGATACTTTGAGATGTAAAAAGTTTAGATTGAGGCTCAAAAATAAAGCTTCTTAAATAGAAGCTATCACTTCTTTTAAAAAGTGATGATGATGATGATTTTTTTTTTTTTACTTGAATGATATATACAACAGCAGGGATAACACCCCCACACTTAGGGTGAAAACCCCGTATGCATGCTACTGTTTTTGTTTACCAAGTCGCTAGCTTGACTCGACCCCGAATTCATTGGTTCTTGGGGAAGCAAGTGGATGAGAAAATCTCCATCGGACTTTCATTCAAGATGTTTGGACAAACATTTGAAGCACGTGAAAGTTCCACACCGATGAGATATGTAGACCCTGGCTTAAGATAGTATAAACTATAAGCGGTGATGCCGGGGTCAAAGATAATGTCTTCATTCCCGAAGGAGTGAAGAACAGGAGAAGTCACCTTGTAGGTGAAGAAAAGGAATAAAACCATTTAATCTTCAAGGTCTTTTGAGTTTTTATTGTTTTCCGCACTTTTTCACTCCGAAAACGCCCGAAAATGCTTCTTTTGTGATTTTCCCTTCAAAAGTACCTAAAATGAGAAAAGAAACGACTTTGGGTGAAATCCAAACCAAAAACATACGAATTAGGACTCAAACCGACCCCTAAAAATGTAACATTTTTCGTCTCATCAGTTATACCTAAAACACTAAAAACCTTAAGAATGATTACTTAAGAAACTTGAACAAAACAACTAAAGCTTGACATACATCCACACCTACAAAACCCATCAGGATACGTGAGTAAGGCAATCTAGTTTCCGAGTCACTTTTTGCATCAACAAGATTTCCCTAAGCCCAAGTGAGTTTTCATAGCCTCACACCTTTTTAACGCTTTTTAATGTTTTACAAACCCTTTGAGGGGGATACATGCTACTTGCTTTACTTTAAACCGAATACAAGTCTTTTTCTTTGGTTGTTGCACGAGTAAACTATCTGCCACCACTACATAACTAAAATTCATGAATCTAATCATTTGGGTTATTTTACCCACACGAACGCGAATATAGTTGATAGATTTATTGGAGTGATGTGCGCGGGATTGCGACCACGCAACAGGTTTTACCTCTCAAAGGATCTTGAGAAGCTTGCAATCCCACCAGGCAGTGTACCTGACCGATGTAGTATAGTGTAGTGGTAAGTACGGGGGATTGATCATTCTCTCACAGGGAATAGTGTTCGTTAGGTATGAAAAACTACTCTAATAGGTCTAAGGATAAGGGATGATTATTTTTGTATTTTTATATTTTATAAAAGCAAGTAAAATCTCTGGTTTGAAGGATTGGGCGGAATTAGTTGCTAGTCAACTAACCCAAAAACTACTATTGCAAATAAAATAAAATAACAAGAAAATAAAAGGTTGTGAAACTTATATGGAGACAAGTGTGTTTACTTAGATTTCCTTACTCCCTAACTATCTTTTACCGGTTAATTAGTGTGTATTAATTGCGTGGAGGACGGGTGTATTCCTTAATACCATTCGTGGGGTGGCGTATGTACTTCCCCAACTCTATAAGCTCCTACTTCACTCCTATGTCGAGCCTGCTAGAAGCTCCTAACATGTGATCATTAGTATTCGCTCATGCATTAAATACAACCATAAAAACCTAGTACGCATTGGTTCATGTTTCTTAAGACGTTCAAGCATGTTACCATATAGGAGGTTGACCAGTTTTCTTAAGCCTAACATCGATAGACAATCATCCAATACTAGTAATAACACACCAACAACCAATAATCAATAGTTAGGTTTCATTAGATCTAAGCAAACACAAAATAAATCTAGCCTAGCATGTTAATTGAAAGACAAGCATAAGATATAATTAACCAACACATAGACATATTGATTAATTTGAATGGAGACTTATCTTCAATTGAACATGGAAGAATCAAGGGTGAAAAACCCTTGAAAAAGCTGTCAAAATCGTCTAGGGTTTTGTTCCCAAAAGTTGCACACTAATGAATAAAAATAGAAAAGTATATATAGAAAATACATTCTGACGGCGTCAGCTTATACGCTCTGACACCGTCAGCTCGCCGCCATTAGGGTTCTCGGATGGCCTAGATCCATGTCTGACACCGTCACTTGTAAAATACCTCTGGGTCGTCACTCTTTAGCTTAACACCTGACGGCCTAGGAATATTAACACCTGACGCCGTCAGGTTTTCTTTCCATGTTTTCTTCTTAGGGCGTCACGTATAGTCAGATTCCACTCCTTTGTCTTGGTTGGCTGACGGCGTCACCTTGTGACTCTGACGCCGTCAGAAAGGATTTCCAGCATTCTTTTGAGACTTTGTCGTTTTCTTCACTTTATGCTCCAAAAAACGTCCAAAATGATGTGTTTTCCAGAATTCTTCTCAAAAGTACCTAAAATGACAAAAGGAACGATTTAGGGTAATATTTGATCATATTAACACGAATTAGGGCTTAAATGACCCATTAAAACGGGTACACTTTTCTCCTCATCAAATACCCTTACATTTGAGATTTGCTTGTCCTCAAGCAAATAGGCTTTTATTCCAATCAAAATATGAGTTAGGGGCCATTTAACACTAATATAAAAGTAATTACAACAAATAGTTACTCGACCCTAATCATAATAAGCACGGAAATCATACACTAGCACCTCACAAATAGTGTTTGGATACTCTCATCTCTCGGGTGTTATAAACATATACAACTATATTGGAAATGGAATAAAGTCACTCACTACCTGTCATAGCAAATAGATAACCATAGGCTTGGGAGAGGATCAATTACTCCTACACTAGGCGTAAGCACCTAAGATAAACTATCAAAGAGGGCTTTCCAAAGGGTTGTAATGTAAGGTGTAGGGATATGATAAACACGGTTTGGTTGGAATAAAGGGTATTTTACTGGTGGCAAGTTAATTATCATGATCAAATACATGTACTATACAATGTTGCTAAGCCAAGACTCGACTCAACTTAAGCTAAAAATGAAATAACAAAAACATAAACAAACATAAAAAGAAAACGGGATGGTAGTCCGTATGTTTTTTCTACTTCTCTTTTTCTCATTTTTTTGTATTTTTCTTGATTTTTTCGATTTTTCACATAAAAGATGTAAAAGTAATGAAAATGAAAGAATGAAACAAATACTCCCCTGATTCGTTTGGTGTGGATAGTGTGGTAACATGGTTAGATCTTCTTCCAAGAAAGATGAACGCTCAAAGCTTCCCTTCCGAAATATAAATCATCTCCTTGTCCAAAATAACCTGTTAACCTGAAAAACAATAAAGGCAAACCTCACGTAAAATCGGCGGTATAATCTATAATAGGATATAATGCTTGTGGAATGAATGTTTTTGCAGAATTCCTGGAGATTATAAGTTAGAGAATTAACAAAACTTTTTATGCTTCCGGAAGAAAAACAAAACTTTCAAAAATTTCAGAAAATTACTGCCTGACGCCGTCAGGTTGTAATGCCTGACGCCCTCAGAAATGATCTGACAGAATTCTCATGTTAAGTTTCCGAAAAATTTCTAGAAAAACTATACCTTACTTCCTGGAATTCCTGCAAAAAAATCATTATGACTCGATACAAGCATTTGACTCAAACAAGTACTAATATGCATGTTAATTTACATTGTTATGATTCATGTTCATTCGTTCTTAATAACCGATTTAGATTTCCCTTACACTTATCTTTTGCAAAATACCTTTATATGTAGTTAAGGCGAAGTTAAAAACAAAATAAAGCATTTTCACAAGTTAGTTTTTAAAACATGAATCAATAACAAGAAAAATAACCTACATACAGAAACAAATAAAATCAAATAAACAAACAAATAAACACAAAGCTTGGGTTGCCTCCCAAGAAGCGCTTTTCTTTATTAACGAGTCTTGTAGCTAGACTCAAAGTCACCGTACATTACGTGACTCCATCGTTGGTCACGGTTTCTAGGTCATCCTCTTGTCCGGTTTTATAATCTGGTCCTAATTTCAAACAATCCTTGTAGAAACCGAATATCCTTTCCATGACATAGTCTACTCCCCTACGTCTATCCTCATCATTCCTATAGTAGACCGCTTGCTTGTGCTTGTATAGGTTGTAATCTTAAAGAAAATGAAGTAATTTAACTTCACGATTTGTTTTGTTGTTTATAATTTTTTTGGTGTTGTTAACACTTTAGGAAAAGTGTTAATGACATTTTTCTGATATGATTAAGATTTTTACAAAAAATTTACAAAGTGATGTGATTTGTACAAGGAGGGTTTTGAAAATCACTAAACTTAAACGTTTTTAAAACACGCAACAACCTCCCCGGCAGCGGCACCAAAATTTGACTCCTCCCAAACTAACCAGTTAACCAGGTGTGGTCAACTAAGTCAAATGAGGGACGGAGTGATCAATATATGATCCGTTGAAAGCACAGTGTTCTCACGGGTCGTTAAATCCCAACGAGATTGAAATTGTGTTTTGGGAAAACGTTCTGGAATGAGTGATTTGAGGAAAGTAACCAGATAAAGATTTGGATTGATTTTACACTACTGATTGCTTGAAATTAAGATAACGAAACAGTATTAACAAATACAGAAGTACAGAAATAAACAAACTTAAACAAATTGAAAATTAGAAACGTTTACAAACAAAAGAAAATGTGAGTTTTGCACAATTTTAAACTACAGGGGGTGAAAATGAAACTTTTACAAACTTGATATTAAAATAAAATTAAATTAAAAAGAAAAATATTTTTTTTGATTATTTTATTATTTAATATTAATTCAAAACTATTTAATTACTTATTAATATTTAAGTTAAACTAAATATAATATAATAATAAATAAAACTAAGAAAATGAAAATTTATTTTTTAAAAACTCTAAAATAACTTAAAAATATTATAAAAACTAAAAATATGTATTTTTGTCTTTTTCTGAATTTAATATTAATTAATTACTAATTACTTATTAATTAACTAATTAACTAATTTAAATTACTAATAATACTAAAAGTGACTTAGAAAATTAGGAAATATTTTATAAAACTAAGTAAGTAATACAGGAACCTTAAAAATTTATAAAAAGTTTATAAAAACTATTATTACACTATTTTATTAATTAATTACTGAATTACTAATTAAAAACTATTTAAACTAATTTAATTAAGATAAATAAAAAATGAACAGTAATAATTATAAAAATATTTTCTAAAAATACTAAATGAATTATAAAACCTAGGAAAAATATAAAAAAGTACTAGTGATTAAAATTAAACAGTAGAGGATTTTATTTTTGGTTTTTTAATTAAAACTATTTTAACTATTATTAATTATTATAAATACTAAATGAAAAGATAAAAATCTAAGAAAATTATTATAAATACTAAAAGTGACAGGGAACCTATGAAAATTATAAAATTGAAAATTGCTTTTTGAAAAAGCTGAACAATAATCCAAATGGCTTAAATAGAAGCTATCACTTTTGTAAAAGTGATGATTTTTTGATTTTTCTTTTACAAAACTATTTTAATACTAAAAATAAGTAACTTTTATGAAGACAAACTTTTTAGAAACTTGAAATAAGCATAATAGAACTTAAAAGCCTTGGCAGTTTGACTTTTGGTCAAACTAGCTAAGGAAAAGCTTGAAATAAGCTGCTAAGACAGAACCAGTGGTGGATTTAGGTGAGAACAAGTGGTGTACACTGGAAATGAGCTAGATCAATAAGGAAAACCTACTGAATAAGCTAAAGATTACAAATAAGCAATTCCAAAAACTACTCAGAACCCACAGGTTTGCAGGCTTCTTGTAGGGTTAATTCAGCTTATCAAATAAGCTTGGAAACCCATACAAGACCTGGAATTAGCAACAAGGGTACAAGGGCTTTTCAAAGATGCCAGATTCTCTCTGTGGGACCCACAGAGAAGCTTATGAGAAGCTTATGAACTAGCCCTAGTACACTGATGGGTCAGTATGCACTAGAAAGTGGGACAAGTTTGAAAAGCTAAAATAAGCATGAGAATAAGCTTAAAATGAAAAGTGAGCACATGAACATTAAGCTGGCCAGAAGGGCTTTCCAAAAAGTTTAAATACACAAGCTAATATGCAGTAGAGAACAAATAGCAAGCTAATGAAAGTGAGCTTATGTGATTGGAGCAGGGGAGACAAAAGGGTAACTGGTCACATAGAGGCCAAAATTTTATGAGCAAACAAGTTTGAAAATCAAATTTTCTTGTTGAATCACAAACATAGGCTACCAAAAATCACACATCAACAATAATCTCCTATTTCCAATCCATTTTAAACACTGTGCATGATTTTAAAGATCTGTCCATTTGACAGTTGTAAAAACTTTGACCATTTTTAGATTATGATCCTAAATTGACTTTTATGAATTTTAATTGGCAACTAACGACTGAAAACATGATAATAAGCTAAAATGACACTATTTGAGCAATCCTAACAACTAGTGAGACTATATGAATGATTATGGAATCAAATGCTTCAACAGTGAATGATAAAGAAGGATTAGAATGAGATTTTGACTTTCTTATGTAAGACTACTGAATTTAATGGTTTATATGAACTAAATGGACCTAATGGAACATGACTGAACAAAATTCAACCATTGAAGCAACATCAAACGCAATAGAATCCTCTAAACCAAACAGCCCTTAACAGATATATAAATGAGATTTTAAAGACATATGCATGATCTAGGCTACAAGACTGATTTCAAAAGTTACAGTATGATTAACTGAGACTATATAAGCATAAAAACACTGAACTTAACAACTACAACTCATGAATCAAGATCAAGCTAAAATGGCAGTGAAAGGTAAAAACATGAGCATACTGAAAATTAATGAACAAGTGGCCAACACTAAACAATAATCCTACTTACTTACATCCAATAAGCACAAAGACATAGATAAATAAGCCAAAAAGCACAGCTACAGTAAAAATGCAAAAATGGGTAGAATGTACTCACAAGTGGATCCTGCTGAGAAATAAGGTACCAAGGATGGAAACCATTATCCTAAGCTTCCCATGAAGCTATTAATACCACAGCAATCCATGATCACCCATTTTTCTTGCTTCAATCTTCTCCTTCACTGATTTTTAATTTTCACTCTATTTTTTTTTATTTTTGAGTATTTTTGAATTCTAAATTAAGACAAGTTTTTACACCTTAAAATCTTCTAAAAGCTTACACTTAAGCTAAGGAGAGTCCATTAGCACTGAGAAACATAACTTTTAACAACTACAAACCATTATGAGATTTTTAATAGAAAATTGCATAACCTGAATTAAGACTGAATAACTTGAAATTTATATTGAAAAACACTTACATTACATTAAGAACACTGAAAACAACTTGTTTTAGCTAAGAAGTACAACTGAAATGGAGAATTAATTAAAACGACATCCTAAACTATTCTACAAACTACTACAGCTAACTAACTACTTCCTTCTTTCTCTTTCTTCTCTTTTATAGACCTTGGTGAGTTCCTGAGCATTTCCCACTTCTCTTTTTGACCATTGGATCACTGAAGCTTCATCTAGACCTTCCACGTGTTTTGGCGGGAAAATTGGTTTTATACCAATTGGGTCTGTTGGAGTGCAATTGGGGGGAGGTGGCATTAATTGTGGATGTGAGAGGGTTAGGTTTGGGCGGTGGCAAGTGGAGAAGGTGGGGGTGGAGATGATGGGGTCTGGGAGTTGCAGTGTCAAGTGGGGAAGAAGAGGGAAGGGATAAGGTGGGAACGGGGGGTGTTTTTATTTAAAGGGTTAGTGGGCTTGGGGGTGTTGGGCTTATGGACTGGAACAGGACAAGGGGTGGGGTTATGTTTATGTTGGGTTTGTTTTGGAATTTTGGGTTTATAAAAAAGGTTGGTCTGTTTGGTTTTGGGTTAGTAATTTGCATAGGCCCGTTTGTTTTATAGAGTTTATTAGCCCAAGGACTAGTTTTGCACATGCTGAAAATTCAGGGACCATTCATGCATTTTCCTAAATTTTCCAATAAGGTCCAATCTTGCCAATTTATCATTTCCCAAGGACCCTTAATGTATTTTCTCAAAAAATGAAATTCCCGGTGACTAAATATGCCAACTTTGAAACTTAAGGGACTAAACATGTAATTTCTCCAAATTTCACATCCAAGGACCATTTGTGATAACTTTTACTTTCCAAGGACCATAAAAGACTTTTTCATTCAAAAATATTTGCTCAGGGGCCATTTCTGCCAATTTTGAAAGTAGAGGGACCAAAATTGTAATTTTGCCAAACTTGTCACCAAATGACTAAATATGATTATTTGTGATTTCAAAAGGACCTTTGGTGACTTTTTATTGAAAATAAATGCTTAGGGACTGATTTTGTCAATTTGTGAAAGTTGGGGGACTGAAACTGCCAATTATGCAAACTTTGTTCGTTTTTCATTTGTTTTTAAACATTTTGCATCTAAAACATATAAAACACAAACCTGGGATATTTTCACTATTTTGATGCATATTTGGGTGTTTTTGGATGTTTTGGCAGTTCAAATGGGATCAAAATGATGAGTATTTACACACTCATCAATCCCCCACACTAAGATATTGCTAGTCCCTAGCAATCTTTTGGAAAACTTGATGGATTTGATGTCTCTTTACCAAAAGCCATCACTTCTGGAGTAGCCAGATGTTTCAGTTCAAGTAAGAACCAAGGTACACTGATAACCAAGTGATTTTTAGCAAACCACCAGCTGTAAACGGGTTTGATTTGTCTTTACCAGAAACCGTTTGCTTCTGGACTAGCCAACTCTTTACTGATTAGGATATGGTGAGCTGATTACCGTGCAATTTTTGGCAAATTGCAAGCCATCAACGGATTTGAGATATCTTTACCGGGAGCCGTTTGCTTCCGGATTAGCCAGACCTTTTGTGGATGAGACATGGTGGACTGATAACCATTTGTCGTGTTAGTGCAAAGCACTTACACCAAAAAAAAAAAATTTTTGGCCAAAATGGGGGAATTCAAGCTTTTTTAGATGGAAAAACGTAATCAAATTCGCTAGAATTTCCCCCCCACACTAGAATTGAATATTGTCCTCAATATTCAAAGTCCCGGCCATTATGCCGATACTTTGAGATGTAAAACGTTTAGATTGAGGCAAGTGTGGGAACCATAAAAAATAAAGCTTCTTAAATAGAAGCTATCACTTCTTTTAAAAAGGGATGATGATGAAATTTATTTAAATATTATTATTATTATTATTTTTTTTTTTTTTTTTTTTTTTTAAGGATAAGATATATACAACAGCAGGGGTAACACCCCCACACTTAGGGTGAAAACCCCATATGCATGCTACTGTTTTTGTTTACCGAGTCGCTAGCTTGACTCGACCCCGAATTCATTGGTTCTTGGGGAAGCAAGTGGATGAGAAAAATCTCCATCGGACTTTCATTCAAGATGTTTGGACAAACATTTGAAGCACGTGAAAGTTCCACACCGATGAGATATGTAGACCCTGGCTTAAGATAGTATAAACTATAAGCGGTGATGCCGGGGTCAAAGATAATGTCTTCATTCCCGAAGGAGTGAAGAACAGGAGAAGTCACCCTGTAGGTGAAGAAAAGGAAGAAAACCATGATGAAAATCATGATAAGATCGTCTTCCTCGAGAGCAGGCTCATTAGCCTGAATTTGGATTTCAACGGTTAAGCTCATTGGGTTAGAAAACATCCCGGGCGGGAGGGTGGGAATTTGCAAATTCTCATGATTGAGTGCATCTCCCCCCGGGCTATCATACTCCGGAGGAGTCATGATATGATGAGTGAGCTCACCGGAGAACTCCTCATGAAGAGAATCATTCACATGATGTAAATCTGTGAACTCTTGTTCCATTGTGGACTTATCACTATCCTCATTCTGAATATCAAAGAGTGGATTATCAGAAATCAAAGTGAATTCAGATTCAAATTCAAATAGAGGGTTGGTGAAAGTCGTATTAAATGTTTCGGGAACAAGGTGAATAACATTCTCTCTTGGACTGTTGGGATAAGAAGTGAGTGACGGATCATGATATAAGAGACTTTCAATTTCTCCTAGATCGGCTTCAAAGTCAAAGAGATCATCGTCACTTCCCGTTGGAAGTGGATTGATGTGAGTGAGTTCATCGGTGAACACCTCAAGAAGATGATCAGCATCAGAATGTGGAACTGATGCCTCAACATACTCGATGTCTCCATAAGATGCACAATCATCGCTACAATCAGAGAAAGTCTCAAATTGATCTTTTGAACACTCAAGAGGGGAAGGAAAATCACACATATGCTCAAGAATTCCCTATGACTCACTTGGGATTGGGACAAGGTTCTCAACACTAGACTTTATGAATTCGTCCGATTCCTTTTCAGGAACAGTGTCAAGATGCTCGTCCCCCATGTTTAGAGAGTTAGTGGGAACCTCGGGTGTGATAACAGTAGACTGAGGGAGTTGGGAAGGACTAGTAGTCATGGACTCTACAAGTTCCATTTGTTCTACTGCTAGTAATTCAGTCATATTCTTTTCTCCCTGCGATTTTTGGATTGGCGGGATTTCAACTGATGTACTTGATGAATCTTTTTGAATAATAACAATGTTATCTTCATCATCACTATCATCATCATAATCAAATAGAGTAGCATTGTGAAGATTGACACGTATTTTAGCTGCTCATTGCTCAGCCAGCAATTCTTCCATGCTTTTTCCAGAATCTCGTTTTTCAGCAAGTAATTCTGCCTTAGTTTTCCCACGAGAATTTGGAATGAGTGGAAATTGTGGGGGTGTGGATGTGTCAAAACCAGACGTATTAGAACTAGAACAATGTTCAGGATTATAATATGGTTTACATTGAAAATCATCATGAGGACCCCCACAATACGCACAAGAAGAACTTGGAGCATGGCGAAGTGAAATATTAGCTAACTCCTCCTTAAGTTCTTTAAATTTCTCAAGAACCTCTAGACAAAGATCTTGCGGGTATTGAGGAGTTGCTTGGATCATTTGGTACTGTGGAGGTTGGTCTTGATACGAATAGTCGTAATTGTTACAAGAAAATGGATTCCTTGTTTGAAAATCAGAGCTAAAGTGTGGACCTCCACAGTACTCACAACAATATGATTGTTGTGACTGATTCGGTGAATAATATGGATATTGTTCATTTTCAAAACTTTGATTGTTACCAGGAAACTGTTCATAGACAAACGTGTTCCTTGTTTGACACTCAAATCCTTGGTGAGGACCTCCATAATATTCACACGAGTGTGTCGGTATCACATGATGTGGGAGTTGATGGAATAAATCAGTCGTGTCATGGTAGGAATAGGGATTCTGGTTATAGACAGACCCATTTCCTAACTCTACCATGCTACAACTGGGACAATTACCACCATTATAAGGACTACCACACCATTGACAATCAAGATGGTGGGGATAAGACATAGAAAGAATCAAAGGGTTTCAGAGGGTAAGGGATAAAGAATCAAAAAGGTGAGAGGGTAAAGGTGAATATTTTTGGTATTTTTGATAAACATTTCGTAAAAATAATCACAAGTAAAACAAGACCGAGGCAAAACGACAGTGAACTTAAACCAATAACCACAATGTGACTGGCTTCTTTGAAAAAGGTACACCAATCACAAGAGTACAATGGCAAGTTTAATCTTTAGTTTGGGAACTTATTAATGGTCATACACCCAGTTGGGTTGTATTCTGCCTTGATTTGCGGTGGTAATATTTTACGTATTTATTTAACAATAAAACAAATGTTTTTGGCTTTTTGGGTGTGTGTGAAAAAACTTGGAAATTATTTTTGGAATCGATTCGTTAACCGAAATCGTTCCTTTAAGACTACTCGAAGGGTGGCGGGAGAGAAGAATGGATCTCTCTTCGGTTCGCAATTTAATGTCAGAACCTCCGTATTCCACCTGTATAGGTTGTAATCTTAAAGAAAACGAAGTAATTTGACTTCACGATTTGTTTTGTTGTTTATGATTTTTTTGGTGTTGTTAACACTTTAGGAAAAGTGTTAATGACATTTTTCTGATCTGATTAAGATTTTTACAAAAAATTTACAATGTGATGTGATTTGTACAAGGAGGGTTTTGAAAATCACTAAACTTAAACGTTTTTAAAACACGCAACAACCTCCCCGGCAGCGGCGCCAAAATTTGACTCCTCCCAAACTAACCAGTTAACCAGGTGTGGTCAACTAAGTCAAATGAGGGAGATAGTGATCAATATATGATCCGTTGAAAGCACAGTGTTCTCACGGGTCGTTAAGTCCCAACGAGATTGAAATTGTGTTTTGGGAAAACGTTCTGGAATGAGTGATTTGAGGAAAGTAACCAGATAAAGATTTGGATTGATTTTACACTACTGATTGCTTGGAATTAAGATAATGAAACAATATTAACAAATACAGAATTACAGAAATAAACAAACTTAAACAAATTGAAAATTAGAAACGTTTACAGACAGAAGAAAATGTGAGTTTTGCACAATTTTAAACTACAGGGGGTGAAAATGAAACTTTTACAAACTTAATATTAAAAGAAAATTAAATTGAAAAGAAAAATATTTTTTTTTGATTATTTTATTATTTAATATTAATTAAAAAAACTATTTAATTACTTATTAATATTTAAGTTAAACTAAATATAATATAATAATAAATAAAACTAAGAAAATGAAAATTTATTTTTTTAAAACTCTAAAATAACTTAAAAATATTATAAAAACTAAAAATATGTATTTTTGTCTTTTTCTGAATTTAATATTAATTAATTACTAATTACTTATTAATTAACTAATTAACTAATTTAAATTACTAATAATACTAACATTGACTTAGAAAATTAAGAAATATTTTATAAAACTAATTAATTAATACAGGAACCTTAAAAAATTATAAAAAGTTTATAAAAACTATTATTACACTATTTTATTAATTATTTACTTAATTACTAATTAAAAACTATTTAAAATAATTTAATTAACATAAATAGAAAATGAACAGTAATAATTATAAAAATATTTTCTAAAAATACTAAATGAATAATAAAACCTAGGAAAAATATAAAAAAGTACTAGTTATTAAAATTAAACAGTAGAGGATTTTATTTTTGGTTTTTTAATTAAAACTATTTTAACTATTATTAATTATTATAAATACTAAATGAAAAGATAAAAATCTAAGAAAATTATTATAAATACTACAAGTGACAAGGAACTTATGAAAATTATAAAATTGGAAATTGTTTTTTGAAAAAGCTGAACAATAAGCCAAATGGCTTAAATAGAAACTATCACTTTTGTAAAAGTGATGATTTTTTGATTTTTCTTTTACAAAACTATTTTAATACTAAAAATAAGTAACTTTTATGAAGACAAACTTTTTAGAAACTTGAAATAAGCAGAATAGAACTTAAAAGCCTTGGCAGTTTGACTTTTGGTCAAACTAGCTAAGGAAAAGCTTGAAATAAGCTGCTAAGACAGAACCAGTGGTGGATTTAGGTGAGAACAAGTGGTGTACACTGGAAATGAGCTAGATCAACAAGGAAAACCTACTGAATAAGCAAAAGATTACAAATAAGCAATTCCAAAAACTACTCAGAACCCACAGGTCTGCAGGCTTCTTGTAGGGTTAATTCAGCTTATCAAATAAGCTTGGAAACCCATACAAGACCTGGAATTAGCAACTAGGGTACAAGGGCTTTTCAAAGATCCCATATTCTCTCTGTGGGACCCACAGAGAAGCTTATGAGAAGCTTATGAACTAGCCTTAGTACGCTGATGGGTCAGTATGCACTGGAAAGTTGGACAAGTTTGAAAAGCTAAAATAAGCATGAGAATAAGCTTAAAATGAAAAGTGAGCACATGAACATTAAGCTGGCCAGAAGGGCTTTCCAAAAAGTTCAAATACACAAGCTAATATGCAGTAGAGAACAAATAGCAAGCTACTGAAAGTGAGCTTATGTGACTGGAGCAGGGGAGACAAAAGGGCAACTGGTCACATAGAGGCCAAAATTTTATGAGCAAACAAGTTTGAAAATCAAATTTTCTTGTTGAATCACAAACATAGGCTACCAAAGATCACACATCAACAATATTCTCCTATTTTCAATCCATTTTAAACACTGTGCATGATTTTAAAGATCTGTCCATTTGACAGTTGTAAAAACTTTGACCTTTTTTAGATTATGATCCTAAATTGACTTTTATGAATTTTAATTGGCAACTAATGACTGAAAACATGATAATAAGCTAAAATGACACTATTTGAGCAACCCTAACAACTAGTGAGACTATATGAATGATTATGGAATCAAATGCTTCAACAGTGACTGATAAAGATGGATTAAAATGAGATTTTGACTTTCTTATGTAAGACTACTGAATTTAATGGTTTATATGAACTAAATGGACCTAATGGAACATGACTGAACAAAATTCAACCACTGAAGCAACATCAAACGCAATAGAATCCTCTAAACCAAACAGCCCTTAACAGATATATAAACGAGATTTTAAAGACATATGCATGATCTAGGCTACAAGACTGATTTCAAAAGTTACACTATGATTAACTGAGACTGTATAAGCATAAAAACACTGAACTTAACAACTACAACTCATGAATCAAGATCAAGCTAAAATGGCAGTGAAAGGTAAAAACATGAGCATACTGAAAATTAATGAACAAGTGGCCAACACTAAACAATAATCCTACTTACTTACATCCAATAAGCACAAAGACATAGATAAATAAGCTAAAAAGCACAGCTACAGTAAAAATGCAAAAATGGGTAGAATGTACTCACAAGTGGATCCTGCTGAGAAATAAGGTACCAAGGATGGAAACCATTATCCTAAGCTTCCCATGAAGCTATTAATACCACAGCAATCCATGATCACCCATTTTTCTTGCTTCAATCTTCTCCTTCACTGATTTTTAATTTTCACTCTATTTTTTTTTATTTTTGAGTATTTTTGAATTTTAAATTAAGACAAGTTTTTACACCTTAAAATCTTCTAAAAGCTTACACTTAAGCTAAGGAGAGTCCATTAGCACTAAGAAACATAACTTTTAACAACTACAAACCATTATGAGATTTTTAATAGAAAATTGCATAACCTGAATTAAGACTGAATATCTTGAAATTTATATTGAAAAACACTTACATTACATTAAGAACACTGAAAACAACTTGTTTTAGCTAAGAAGTACAACTGAAATGGAGAATTAATTAAAACGACATCCTAAACTATTCTACAAACTACTACAGCTAACTAACTACTTCCTTCTTTCTCTTTCTTCTCTTTTATAGACTTTGGTGAGTTCCTGAGCATTTCCCACTTCTCTTTTTGACCATTGGATCACTGAAGCTTCATCTAGACCTTCCACGTGTTTTGGCGGGAAAATTGGTTTTATACCAATTGGGTCTGTTGGAGTGCAATTGGGGGGAGGTGGCATTAATTGTGGATGTGAGAGGGTTAGGTTTGGGCGGTGGCAAGTGGAGAAGGCGGGGGTGGAGATGATGGGGTCTGGGAGTTACAGTGTCAAGTGGGGAAGAAGATGGAAGGGATAAGGTGGGAACGGGGGGTGTTTTTATTTAAAGGGTTAGTGGGCTTGGGGGGTGTTGGGCTTATGGACTGGACCAGGACAAGGGGTGGGGTTATGTTTATGTTGGGTTTGTTTTGGGATTTTGGGTTTATAAAAAGGGTTGGACTGTTTGGTTTTGGGTTAGTAATTTGCATAGGCCCGTTTGTTTTATAGAGTTTATTAGCCCAAGGACTAGTTTTGCACACGCTGAAAATTGAGGGACCATTCATGCATTTTCCCAAATTTTCCAATAAGGTCCAATCTTTCCAATTTATCATTTCCCAAGGATCCTTAATGTATTTTCTCAAAAAATGAAATTCTCGGGGACTAAATATGCCAACTTTGAAACTTGAGGGACTAAACATGTAATTTCTCCAAATTTCACATCCAAGGACAATTTGTGATAACTTTTACTTTCCAAGGACCATAAAAGACTTTTTCATTCAAAAATATTTGCTCAGGGGCCATTTCTGCCAATTTTGAAAGTAGAGGGACCAAAATTGTAATTTTGCCAAACTTGTCACCAAAGGACTAAATATGATTATTTGTGATTTCAAAAGGTCCTTTGGTAACTTTTTATTGAAAATAATTGCTTAGGGATTGATTTTGTTAATTTGTGAAAGTTGGGGGACTGAAACTGCCAATTATGCAAACTTTGTTCGTTTTTCATTTGTTTTTAAACATTTTGCATCTAAAACATATAAAACACAACCCTGGGATATTTTCACTATTTTGATGCATATTTGGGTGTTTTTGGATGTTTTGGCAGTTCANACATGTAATTTCTCCAAATTTCACATCCAAGGACAATTTGTGATAACTTTTACTTTCCAAGGACCATAAAAGACTTTTTCATTCAAAAATATTTGCTCAGGGGCCATTTCTGCCAATTTTGAAAGTAGAGGGACCAAAATTGTAATTTTGCCAAACTTGTCACCAAAGGACTAAATATGATTATTTGTGATTTCAAAAGGTCCTTTGGTAACTTTTTATTGAAAATAATTGCTTAGGGATTGATTTTGTTAATTTGTGAAAGTTGGGGGACTGAAACTGCCAATTATGCAAACTTTGTTCGTTTTTCATTTGTTTTTAAACATTTTGCATCTAAAACATATAAAACACAACCCTGGGATATTTTCACTATTTTGATGCATATTTGGGTGTTTTTGGATGTTTTGGCAGTTCAAATGGGACCAAAATGATGAGTATTTACACACTCATCAGTGCTCCTTCTCAAGGTTTGACAAAAGTCGGTATTGCTCTATCTTATAAGGCATTTGGTAAGCTACATCATCGGTCTCGTCCTTGAACCTAACTATCCCTAGAGATGGGTCATAGTTCATCTTAGAGGCCTCAACAAACGGCTTTCCAAAAACTACCTGAGTTAAGCACGCATCTATTACCGGGAGAATGTCATCAACAATCACAAAGTCGGCGATATAGGTGAAATTCCCTATGTAGACATGTAGTCTCCTAACTCTACCTACAAAATTGCTCACCCACCCCGTGCTAGGAAATGTCCTAAGTCCCAGGTGCTTTTTCATTATAAGATTGTAGTGGGCTCTAGTCATGATGTTTATGGGAGACTTAAGATCTATATAAGCTTTCCAAACATGCAAGTGACCTATATTGCATGGTAGTTAAGGTTGGTAGGGTCACCGGTTCTGATGATTGGGTTACCTAGGATGTATGGTGTCTCGGGGTCATTGAATAGATCCTTATGGTATGCC
>LBNU01035813.1:13817-25146 GCA_014162995.1 Artemisia annua | reverse complement strand
AAGTTTGATAAAAACACTAAAGGTAAAATAATGATTTATAAAGCTTTACCGAGAATTGAATATGAAAGAGTGTATTTTTGTCAAACGGCTAATGATATTTGGAAAAATATAATCAACTTTCATCAAGAAATATGTCTAGTCAAAGATGATCAATTCGATCTCACACATGAGTGAAGTTTTAGAAAACCTAATAGATAGACACTTAGTTGAAGTAAATACATGTGCTACTAGTGTAAATGTTTTAAATGAAGGTGTAAGTGAAGATGATTACTTATGTCGAGCTCAAAGTGGCCTTGCTTACGATTCATGGAATGACACGGATGAAGATGAAGCCAACTATCCGGTTTGTGATTCTCAATTAGATAAAACATCAAGCAAGGTGTAATTTGAAACCAAACACTTTTGCTTTGACACATTTATCCTAGAGTTTTCTAAACTAGAAAATGAGTCTAAACTTTTATGCAACATGGACCTAAAAACTATCTTTAACAATGAACATTCAAAATCTCTTGTGAACAATCTTGAAAAAGAGATAATGTTAGAAGATAAAATGTCTAGACTTGAAAGCGATATTGAAATTGATCTAGGATGCAAAATATGTCTAGAATACAAACATGAAATTAAAAGGCAAAATGAAAAAGGAAAAATGTTGGCTAAGTTTGAAGAAAGTTCAAAATCCCTTGAAAGATTGTTGAAAAGTCAAAAGTCATTCAGAGATAAAACCAGTTTAGGATTAACTCAAATGCACCATCAACAAGTAAAAAGCAAGTAAAGGTTGTTGAGCCTAGAAGAGATATTTAGAAATATCTCAATCTCTAATAGAAGCTTATGATCTAAGAATATCATATTTTATGTTTATCTAACCTCTTTGGATTCATGAGTAATTGAGTTTCCAAGCCTTCCTTCATGACAAGATTAAACGCTTAATGATTATCTTCTTTATAATCTATTCATGGAACTCAAAAGGTACACATTTCTTCAACTTACCTTTTATTGTCTCTTCTTGTTATCTTTAAGGTTTATCGTGTGTAGGATTTGTTGTGCATACCCTATGTTGTTCTTTCTTTAGTTAGTTATAACATAGATTAGCTTCTCTTTGTTTAAAGGATTTCTAAGTTACAATGAATAGGAGATATAAGGTGCTTCAGTTCTTTTAACTTTTGGGAATCGACACGAGATACTCTTGAGTGAGTCTCACTTAATACTTGTCTACAAGTGAGCTAACTAAGAATCTCCAAAGTGATTAAACAACCAACACTTTTGTGATGCTTGCAAATCTAGTAAATCAAAACATTTCACAAGCATTTGTAACACAACATCTTTTAACACTATATGTTCAATCGTGGCTAACCACTCTTTTAATAAAATCTCATATAAGATACACAAAGGAAAATAAACCACATTAAGATACAATGGGATGATTGGGAGAAGATGATTTATAAACATCTACGATTTGCATATCAAATTCGACCCATAGTCTTATGATGTTGTATCTCTTGGACATTTACAAAACATGAAAACTTATAGTGTTTTTAAATAAAGAAACCTAAATAGTCGAGGAGTCGTTGAATCCAACATTCAACGAAAGACCACCTCCTTCTAAGATATCATTTTTGGTAGATGATGACTTAGTCGAAAGTTCAACGATGGTAAGACAAATAAGTTAAGAAAAATAGCAAGAAAGATGAACTATTAAAAGGAGATAACATAGATGTCCAAGAATTCATAAGTCATAGTGTCATAACATTAAGGACAAAAGTTCAAAATCAAAATAACATCTCTCATCTTGTGTCAAGCATTGAATCAAGTAATATTGACAAGGTCATAAGACTTGAATTATGGATCATAGTTGTAATTAAACAAATTTGATAAAAATAGTTTTTGGACATTAGAGTAAAACAACGATCGAAAATAAATCTTTCAAAATAGATAAAATGAATGTAGTGTCGATCTATGAAAGACTTTTTGAAAACTTAAGCAAGCTCCAAAAACAAGGAATAATCACTCAAAGAGATTCCTAATTACTCACAAGTTCACAATGATTAAGTCTTATATGACTTATCAAGAATGAGATTAGTGAATCCGTAGGTAAAACTAAACATAGAGAAATGTTTGGAAGTTTACTTGTTCTCACAACAAATAGATCCAACATTATGTTTAGTGCTTGTCTATGTGCTCGTATTAGAGAAGATCCTAAAACAATTCTTTCGGAAGAGATTGTTTGGATACATCAAAAGGTACTACACACCTAAGAGTATGGTATCCCAAAGGAACGGGAATAGAAACCATAGTGTATGCCAACTAGAATTATGTCGGTAATTAAGTTGATAGAAAAAGCACAAGTGGTACTTGCACTTTTATAATTACTTACCCAATGATTCTCTAAGCAGCTTAAGGCTGTCAAACTAGTATCGGAAGGAGAAGCACATCAACAAGCTCCGTTAGAACAAGAAAACTCAAGTTAACAATGGAATTCCTCTTTTCAATAGTATCATCAACTTCAGCGACAATCCGATCCTATGTGTTTTCAATTAACATATTGTGATCGATCATCATCGTCTTGGTAAAAATGTTCATTGAGGAACATCTTAACCGAGAAAGTTTCATATCATCAACATTTTCACAAAACCTCTTGAATGAGAATCATTCATCCCTTTTAGATTTAGTTTAGGACTCGTGAAACCTAAAAACCTTAGTTTTGAACATTAGAATAAAACCACAAAAGTCAAAACATATCATTCAAAATTTTCACCTGCTGAACCAGCGGAACCTTGCGACATAACGGGCGGAACCCTTCCTTTGGTTCCGCCTGATCCGCCGTATCTGCATTTTGTTTTTATCCTAATTCAAAACCAAACACCTCTTAACTCACTACTTCAACTTACAAACAGCTATCACTCACTCACAAACACCTTACCACACGAAAATTAGGGCTCTCACTCACATCTCTTCCAATCCAATCAACTTTGTAAGTATTCTTATCATAATTGCATTTTCAATCAAAGTCTAACATTTTCATTTACATACATTAACTAGAATCTTAAGGTTTATGGATAAACTTATTGATTCATGAAAAACCTTGGTTGTAAACTAATCATAATTTCCATTAGTTAGGAATTGTATCCTTTTTGTTATTATCATGATTTACCAAACACAGCAAGTTCATTGTCTTTCAAAAATCACTAGAACACCACCTTTCGCCACATTGTTAAAACAAATGAAAAACATCATTGAAACATCACTTGCATAATGTCTCTTAAATGCTAAAGAGAATACATAACTAATATGTATTTTCGGGTACATTCAAACGAAGCTATATTGAATTAGGAGCATTTGGGTTATCTTTTGTTTTGTAACAAAACTTGCATTACAAAACGTTTTAAGCATCAAAATGAGTCAAGATAACCGCACCTCCACATTGTTTTCATATAGGCACACACTAGAACATCCACATTGTAAAAGTCATTAACTTAAACTTAAATTTTGTGTTTTCTAGGAATCAACATGCCTCCCGCAACATTCTCCGATCACAAGGACACTCTTAATTACTTACCCAAATACCATAGGACGAAAGGTCTTACTAAAGATCAAGTCGAAACTTTTAAGAGTTTAGAAAAACGTTATGTTCATGAAGGAAGAACCATTGATCCATGTTTTTTAGAAGGAACATCTATTCGCCAAAACTTTGCCGCAATTAACTTTGATTGCCTCCTATACATAGATGAGCAAATTTGTCCTAGGTTTATTTTGGAGTTCTATGCAACTATAAGCCTTTTCTTCGATGACGATGGTGAGATCTCATTAACATTCTCAACCAATCAACATCCACATTTCATATCCTTAAAAGATTTTGCCACTATTCTCGGTGTCCCTAATGTTGGTACATGTCTCTACACGGATAAGTAGCCTCTTTCAAGTCTTGATTCCATTGAGCGTTATCATCCATACGACACTCTTCTTGCTAATAAGGAAGAAATTCGTGAGCATCTCTTTGTTAGGACCTCAACAACTAGGAAGAATCGTTCGGGAAATGAGGTAAATAAGGATCCTTTTGGTATGGAACTCAATGAGCTTAAACCACAATTTAAGAAATGGGAAGAAATTCTTAGAGCCAACGTTATAAGTTCCATAGGAAATAGAGATCATGTCAACACATGTCTTAGCTACATGCTCTATAGCATTTCCACCGGTCAACCTTTTAACTTAGCCTATTACCTAGCCAAAAGAATGGCCGACATATCCTTAGTAGGAACAACCGCTCTTCCTTATGGAATGCTTCTCACTCGCCTCTTTAGAGCCATCTCTCCCATTACTCCTAACAATAGGGGAATTAGCCTTGATTACACTCTCATTCCTCACATATTCGTCCCTTTAAGTGATAAAAGAGTCTTCAAAGTTAAAGGTAAACGCACTCGGTCTCCTTCACCCTCATCTTCATCTTCATCAATGAGTGATGATAATGGACTTCCAAACTCTAGGCTATCCCCACTTAACTATGCCCAAGAACTTCCCTCTATTGACAACGAATCTGAGGAATTCAAGCAAACGAAGGAATGTGGAAGTGCATGGCAAGGTACATTGGAAAGATGAAGAAGAAGTTAGACCGCTTGTGAGATGTGTGTTTAAGGAGTGTTTGGCTTATGTAGGTTTTAGAACTTTGTATGTGTTAAACTATGTGATTCGTATTGGTTTTTTACTTCCATGCTTTATTATTTTCGTCGGACTATGTTTTGTATGAGCCTTATGCATATTGACGATATTTGAGGTGTTTATCAAGTTTTCATGCTTATGGAAAATTTCACTAAGTATAGTGAAATTCGCTAGCCCCCGGTCAAAGTCCTATGATATGAATGTTTACATGTCCATTTTTTGCATTTCCTAATCAGATATGTAATAAATTTTCATTTTTAGGAGTTTTCGGAAAATTTGAAAATTGTCTCGACGGTTAAAAACGTGGACTGTATACTTTTTTGGGTCTGACGGAACCGGTGGAACCTTTAACAGGGTTCCGCCAGTGCAAAATTCTGGGTAACCCAGTTTTGGCCTGACGGAACCCTCAGAAGGGTTCCGCCCTTGATGTGTCAAGGTTCCGCTAGTCTCCTGCAGAAATTATTTTTCGTTTTTCTAAATTTCAAAATTTTGTAAAATGTCAAATCTTTAACTTTAATGAGAAACATCTTCTCTTACTTCCAATAAACATATTAGGACCACTCTCACTCACTAGAACAATTAGGAAGTCATTTCCCACCAAAATTCAAATTCAAACATAACTAACCCAAGGAACCCTTAAAAAGGATCCTTCAAACCCTTAGAACATTTTCAACCAAATCACTTCCATGATCACATAGCATTGAGTGCATAAGTTAGTCTTTCACTCCACCCAATTTCATTAGATTGACCTCCAATGATTTGACATGTTCTTGAAAATATTCTAAATCATTAGAAACCTCAACATTTGTATGGTAGAACATCAAATCCAAACACCCCTTCCAACATCTCTTCCACTCTATAAATTTGACAATCTTGCAACACTTCAAATCACACCATCACCATCAAAATCCCTTCTCTTAAGCTTCTAAACCACACCTTTGAAATGACTAAATCCAACACCTCATCCGAATCATCAAGATCCATTAGAAAAACCGCTAGGATTAGTGTAAAACCTTGTTGCTTCAACAAAACCATCAAATCAAGCTCATCATCATCAAGTGATACATCACTTGACATTTCTTCACCTATCCAAGATATCCTTAACCTTACTACCTCAACACCATCCTCAACACCTTGCAATACCAATGTGATCACTATACAAGATTTGCTTAATCTTGCTACTCCAACACCCTCTCTAAAGCATTGCAACACCAACATAGCCACTATTCCGCCACCAACTAGACCTTCAGGTGATTCAACATCACCTTCTCAACAAACTCAACCATCAAAAACTCCATCACCTCAATCACCAACACTTACACCAATGGAACTTTTCCATACACCACCAACATCACCACTACCCTATTTGGAAACTTTAGAAGACCTATCACCTAAATCATCAAGCCCTCCATCATTGTCACTCTTTGACACCATTGCCGAAATGGAAACCCAACAACAACCAATGTTTCAACCAAATGAGTCATTGGATGATGAACCTCATCAACCATCATTGATAGAGGGTTTGGCTTATCGCTATGCTAGACCCTCAATCTTTCCACAAGATCAAGGTCATACATACCCACAATCATTTGTGTTTCACCCCGTTTACAAATTCATTCATGATCCTCTTGAAGGAGAACCAAGCTTCCGCCATTATACTCAACAACAACAACCACCACAAGAGTCTTCCCAACACTTTGATTCAATGTTTCCTTCTCATGAGGAAATAAATGCATCCGTAAGGGCCACATCTCCAACCTCAACATGTATAGGTAACAAAAACACCTCTCAACCATCCACCCTTGCTCCATCAAGCACAAGTAATCCACCACCAACAAATGAGATCCCTTTTCCACCAAACTTTCCCCGCCATGATTGCGGACATTGTGAAAGGACCGCTCACATTACTGAAAGATGTGGAACGGAAATACGCGAGCTAACCTATGAAATGAGGTTTATCCTAAACCACATTTTGGACCGTCTAGAATCCTTGTCTCATCCACCTCAAGTTTAGAGTCTCCAACAATGATAAAGTCTCATCCGTAGTAGCACCAAAAACACAACCTAACAAGCCAAAACACTCATTCTCATCATCACCTACCTTAAAACATTCTTTAGGAGGATGTTTCTCATTAAGGATTATGATGTTTTTCTTTTTATTTTTATTATCCTTTTATTTATTTTTTTATTTTTTTCCCTTTTAAGGTAGGATGTTACCACCCTAGTTTCTTGTCTTTGACTTCCAAAAGTCAAATTTTACATGAAATGAATTTCATTCTACTATGGGGCATGCATTGTTTATTGACCATTTAGGTATTGGTACTATACCTTGTGATGGTAACATATATATCTTGTGCTAACTCTCTTTTGTAGGATCATTATCCATATATCACTTCCTTGTTACTCCAATTTAGGTGAGTAATATTCAAGGGGGAGCATGAGAATTGCATCATTCCGCTTCGCAACTCTTCTTTGTGTTTAAACAAAAAGGGTGTTCATGACTTGTTCTACACTTGTCTTGTATGGCAAATAATTTTTTTTGTAGGTTCAAAATCCATGTCTCCTTACTTGGCACTCCATTTAGGGGGAGTATTGTCCAAGGGGGAGCACTTGCATCATTACGTTCTCTTCTTTTTGTTTCGACAAAAAGGGGGAGAATTTATATTAAACTTGTTCTCATCCCCAACTTTTGCATATCACATTATCTTAACAAAAACAAGTTTTAATACAAACTTTATAAGACTTAACACTAAAACTAGTGGCTTACTTATAAATAAAGTTTATGTTTTGTCATCAACAAAAAGGGGGAGATTGTTAATACAAATATCCCCTAAAAACGTTATTTATATTTTACGATCTTTGCTAAGTTTTGTTAATGACAAAGTATGAACTTTAGCTTATAGTAAAACATCATTTTAGTTTCTTAAGTCTTGTATAACTACATTTACATGTTAAACATAACCTTGTTATATTTCTTAATAAAGAAAGTATAACATCACATCAATGTGCATTTATGGAAAGCTTGTGTGTTTGACTATCCATAAAGAGTGATGATTTGCACACTCTATAAATTTATTTGCACACTCCAATTTATGGTGTTCTGACAGTTATACACTTACATCACTTTATTCATTTTCACCCTTGTAGGGGTATAAATGTCAAGACACCATAAATTAGAGTGTGCAAATAAATATATAGAGTGTGCAAATCATTACTCATC
Organism: Artemisia annua; assembly: GCA_014162995.1. NCBI lineage: Eukaryota > Viridiplantae > Streptophyta > Magnoliopsida > Asterales > Asteraceae > Artemisia > Artemisia annua. Next base: position 17,276 of record LBNU01035813.1, on the reverse strand, counting down.
CATAAAGCTCTTACACATCTTGGAAGCATTCTATGTTGATGTGACCTCTTGAAAGTTTGTGTGTTTGACTAGAAATAACTTGATGTGATTTCTTGTAAGTTTGACTGTCAGATCTGGCAGAACCCTGGGGGTATATGGGCGGAACGCATTCTAAGGTTCCGCCGTGTCCGCCAGAAGTCTGGTTTTTTCGGGTATAAATATCAAACCACTTGCAAGAAATCAACTATCACTTTAGGAGATATATTTCATACATTCTCTCATCTAACTCAGTAGCAACTCACTTGTGTAATTGTCTTATGTAGCATAGAAGTTCACAAGTTCATCCAAGAAGTAACAAGTTTCAACTCAAGGTTGCAAGACTTGTTATTTTAGCCTTGTGTAAACTTAGTGTAGTTTATACATCATTTGATTGTGTATATTCAAGAGTGATCGGTTAGTATTTTAGGCTNACTTGTTAGCTTAGCCTTGTGTAAACTTAGTGTAGTTTATACATCATTTGATTGTGTACATTCAAGAGTGATCGGTTAGTATTTTAGGCCTTAAAATAAATAGTGTGATGGGAGTTGTTGTACCTTTGTAAAAGAACTATCGGGAGTGGTTGTACCCTTGTAAAAGAACTCGACATCTAGCTTAGTGTCGGAAATAGTGGATAGGCGACGTTAGGTTGGTTCTACCTTGAACTAGGACCCGGTATCTAGCTTTGTACCGGATAAAGTGTAAGCGACGATTGTAAAGGTTTCTCCACCCGTGAAAGGAGCTTGTTGACTAGTGCTTGAAACTCTCGAGTTGGAAACTCGGGGCGTGGATGTAGGGCAAGGAAAAAGAGTCCTTGTAGCTGAACCACGATAAACAATCGTGTTGTGGTTTGATCGTTTCTTTCTTTGTCTTTGCATATTACATATTGTCTTTAGTTAGAATCGTTAATTACACGTAAAGCTTTTCAAAGATTAACAAATAATTTGAGTTTATATCTTTGATTAAATGTAAAGTTTTTAAAAGATAATTAAGTTAAAAAAAAGCGGTAAACTATTCAACCCCCCTTCTAGTTTTCCACAATTGGCATCAAGAGCTACGTTACTCAAGATCTTTAAAATATATTGTATTTTAAAACTTGGATCGATCCATGGATTTTGAAAATCTCAAAGAAGGGCAACCTATTCAAAAGCCACCGCTATTTGAAAAAGAAAACTTCCTTGAATGAAAAAGTAAAATTGAAAACTATGTGAAATCAATTGATCAAGATCTTTGGCACATTATTTCTATTGGTGATTTCAAACCAACAAAAACAAGTTTTGAAAATCAAAATGATTATCTCAAGTTTGATAAAAACACTAAAGCTAAGATAATGATTTATAAAGCTTTACCGAGAATTGAATATGAAAGAGTGTATTTTTGTCAAACGGCTAATGATATTTGGAAAAATATAATCAACTTTCATCAAGAAGTATGTCAAGTCAAAGATGATCAATTCGATCTCACACATGAGTTAGAAGTCTTAGAAAACCTAATAGATAGACACTTAGTTGAAGTAAATACATGTGCTACTAGTGTAAATATTTTAAATGAAGGTGTAAGTGAAGATGATTACTTATGTCGAGCTCAAAGTGGCCTTGCTTACGATTCATGGAATGACACGGATGAAGATGAAGCCAACTATCCGGTTTGTGATTCTCAACTAGATAAAACATCAAGCAAGGTACAATTTGAAACCAAACACTTTTGCTTTGACACATTTATCCTAGAGTTTTATAAACTAGAAAATGAGTCTAAACTTTTATGCAACATGGACCTAAAAACTATCTTTAACAATGAACATTCAAAATCTCTTGTGATCAATCTTGAAAAACAGATAATGTTAGAAGATAAAATGTCTAGACTTGAAAGCAATATTGAAATTGATCTAGGATGCAAAATATGTCTAGAATACAAACATGAAATTAAAAGGCAAAATAAAAAAGGAAAAATTTTGGCTAAGTTTGAAGAAAGTTCAAAATCCCTTGAAAGATTGTTGAAAAGTCAAAAGTCATTCAAAGATAAAACCGGTTTAGGATTTAACTCAAATGCACCATCAACAAGTAAAGAGCAAGTAAAGTTTGTTGAGCCTAGAAGAGATATTTAGAAATATCTCAATCTCTAATAGAAGATTATGATCTAAGAATATCATATTTTATGTTTATCTAACCTCTTTGGATTCATGAGTAATTGAGTTTCCAAGCCTTCCTTCATGACAAGATTAAACACTTAATGATTATCTTCTTTATAATCTATTCATGGAACTCAAAAGGTACACATTTCTTCAACTTACCTTTTATTGTCTCTTTTGTTATCTTTAAGGTTTATCGTGTGTAGGATTTGTTGTGCATACTCTATGTTGTTCTTTCTTTAGTTAGTTATAACGTAGATTAACTTCTCCTTGTCTAAAGGATTTCTAAGTTACAATGAATAGGAGATATAAGGTGCTTCAGTTCTTTTAACTTTTGGGAATCTACATGAGATACTCTTGAATGAGTCTCACTTAATACTTGTCTACAAGTGAGCTAACTAAGAATCTCCAAAGTGATTAAACAACCAACACTTTTGTGATGCTTGCAAATCTAGTAAATCAAAACATTTCACAAGCATTTGTAACACAACATCTTTTAACACTATATGTTCAATCGTGTCTTAATTTAACCACTCTTTTAATAAAATCTCATATAAGACACACAAAGGAAAATAAACCACATTAAGATACAATGGGATGATTGGGAGAAGATGATTTATAAACATCTACGGTTTGCACATCAAATTCGACCCATAGTCTTATGATGTTGTATCTCTTGGACATTTACAAAACATGAAAACTTATAGTGTTTTTTTTTAAATAAAGAAACCTAAAGAGTCGAGGAGTCGTTGAATCCAACATTCAACGAAAGACCACCTCCTTCTAAGATATCATTTTTGGTAGATGATGACTTAGTCGAAAGTTCAACGATGGTAAGACAAACAAGTTAAGAAAAATAGCAAGAAAGATGAACTATTAAAAGGAGATAACATAGATGTCCAAGAATTCATAAGTCATAGTGTCATAACATTAAGGACAAAAGTGTTGGTCCCTTTTACTTGGTTAATGGTTAACTATCGAGTTAATCTAACCAAGTTACATAGCATAATGATGCAAAGATTAATAACTAAAAACGTAAAAGATAAGAAACAAGATTTTCAACGTTTAACTCTTTATTAGAAATTAATCAAAAGAATTATACCCAAGTGTTTGCGGAACAACACTTGGGATTGAAATGACAAGTATGGTATGGTGTTACTCCTCACTAAACTTAAGCTATGCTTAAGTAGCAACAAAAGACCCACTAAGCTATCTTAGGGATGGTTGCTATTTGGAGAGAGTAAAGATTAGTTTGTGAATGTCTAAGCATTAAGTGCACAAACTCCGCAACCTTTACTCTCTCTTATGACTCCTAT
>LBNU01035813.1:0-10924 GCA_014162995.1 Artemisia annua | reverse complement strand
GATGGTTACTTATCGGAAATTGCATCAGATGCTAATCTGAAGCCTGAAAAGTTCTTGGAGCTAGCGTTGGCATTACCGGATCAAGCAAGGGTTTATGATGACGGACTCTACCGATCTGTTGACGTTTATCTCAAGGTATCATCAAATATGTTATTCTTAGAAAAGGTTTATGGTATCTGGTTATTGTAATATTCGAATATGTTTACTTTTGTTACTGTTGTTACCGTCCCGTTCTCTAAGTTAGCTAGGCATCAATATGAGTGGGTGAAGAATTTTATAATTAGTCATCACGACCAAAATGAGCAAAATAGATATTATAATGATGTAGATTTTCGCAAACTACACTTAGATGTCTTATTAACCCTTTTCAAAACGGTTAAATTTTGAAGTTTTATTCTAATGTATTATCGGAATAATGGTTGTAGGCACATCCATGGATAAAGGAGGCGGATCGGGAGAAAATATGTGGAGTAATGGATTGTCAGAAACTGACATTAGAAGCGTGCACACATGCAGCACAAAACGAACGTCTTCCGCTTCGTGCAGTGGTGCAGGTGCTGTTTTTCGAGCAGTTACAGCTCCGTCAAGCAATCGCCGGCACACTAATGAACGCAGACATTGGTCCATCAGATGTGGAGAGATTACATGGCATGGTGCGACAAGATGAATCGGTTGTTGAAGACGAGGTGGAAAGAGGCGAAAGAGGCATTGGAAACACATTGACAGCTGCAGTGCAAGAAAATCAGGTGCTACGACTAGATATGGATAGCATGAGGACACGGGTACACCATTTGGAGCGTGAGTGTTCAACCATGAAAAAAGCAATTGCAAATATTGATAAAGTGAGCCCATCTGAACCACGTGGCTGGAGAGGCTCGATCACGAAGAAATTTAGCTGCAAATTCAAGACTCAGGTTTGCGATTCACATGAGCCAACAATTGTAGAGGCTCGGAAGGGTCGAACCCACAGGCACCAGAAACAACAGTAATCAAGTTATTCGCAAATTCATCCACCTTTAGTTGGTAATTATTTTTGTTAATGCTAATGCTATCTTTATAAATATACTATATTATATAAGAATGTGCTATTCAATTAGAAGTTGCCAAGTTGGTGATTTTTAAGATATAATCATAGAGATCCAATGTGATCACTACTTTTGAGGGAAAAAAAGTCTTGGTGGAACTGAAATCTGTTTGGAAGCAAGCTGTACTAGAAGTGGCTCCTACTATTCATTTGTTTTGTTGTGACCATATGGGTCTATCCTGTAAAGCTTTATCAGTTTATTGGTTTGGGGAATAATACTTTCTGTAGCATATGATGTTGTTTGTAAGTTATGGTATGTTTTATATTTGGTCATTTTTATTTTTTTAAACATGGGATCATGCTCTAGATTATTTTGAAGTAGATTGGCTTGTTTTTTTGTGACTAGCAGTTTTTGGATGTAGAATAGAATCCATAAGCTAATAATTGGTGGTTAAGAAATTTTAATCAGTTTTCTCAACCAGCCAATTCGATGATGATATTATTTTGGAAAAACTTATCACCATTTTTATATAATATTATCTGTCGATAAAAAAAATGCCAAACATTATACAGTATTTGCAGGACGGATTTCTGTTTGATCCGTGCTTAAAAACTAGTACTCCTTTTGACCCATTACATACATCCCCTTATTGCCAAACTTAGCAGAAACTTAACCTCAAGACATAAATGTGTCGAACGACATAATAACTAGAGGAAGCAAAATTCAAGTCTTATAACCTTTCGCCTACGAGTGCCTTTGAGAATACTATCTACAGAGAGTAAGAAGAGGAGGAGACAGTGACGTGTGTAATATCTAGTCTTATATGTAACAAAACGGTGAGTTACTGAGTTACCTATGTCACAAGCATAATCTGTCGTCTAACTAAGTTACATGCAAGTGCACTAGCAAACTAAACTGATGTGGCATCGGATGTGCACAGCAGCACAGGCTGTGATTAAGTGTGAACAAGGCTGATGTGCTGCTGTGATCAAAGATCTGAGCTGCTTTGGAAGGTGTATGCATATAAGTACATGTACACTTTAACACTTACTATATTGATCTTCTCAAACTTAGTCTCAACCTAAAGTCAAAGTTTAATACTCCACTTAAATAAGTAAGAAGTTACATTTAACTATGTAAGTAAAAGTCAAGGTAAATCATATCACTTGCTTAACCGAATGATTCCACACTTTTGTTTTATCATTGGCATCTATTTGCAACACAAATCAACAATCCCGTTAGATGGAGGAGAATTTTTCTAGCATATACAAGCTGAAGTACTGATTAGGCTGCTAAGAACACATCAAAGGAACTGAAATTGACCTAAAAACCTACTTTGGACAAAATCAAATGCAGAGCAATACGCCACTCTATCTGGATCGTGTAAAATGTGCGAAGGTCAATGAAAAATGCAACTCACCTTGTTACCAATTTCCTCAATGGACAAAATGAGGCTATTCAATTCAGCAGAAATTCATCTAACCATGTGTTCTGAAAGTAAAGTTTAAAACATCTTGATTAATTGCCTTGAGTTTCTTCACATCTTTTCATTGAATCTCACTTCACGTTCAGTTTGATTAACAGAACAGCCAAATAGATAATAACGGATCGTGGCTAACGATCTAGCGTTCTTTAAAATTGTTGCAAATGTCCATTATTACAGCATAAGTTCTAAATTAGGAAACCGTCCCATCAATAATCCTACAGGAAGTCCTATAAGCCTCATGGTCCTTGCCCGACAGTACGCACAATGCCCCCATGATGTTTTATGACTCAATAATTTGACTTATTAGGTGACTCTCCACTCATGTTACACTCAATAACAAGATTAAGGACACTGCCTGCAGCTGCATACAACTCATTTGATCATAAAGTGGACACGAGCAATGTTACTTAACGCCGCAGGTTCATTACAATCACAACTACCCAGTACCCACTACCCACGTTTCCAAAAATGTAGTTAACTCACATGTTTTTATATACGTTTTTTTATTTCAGAAATTTCTTTTAGAATTTTTTTTTCGAAAAACCTTTTTTCCGAAATTTTTTTTCAAAGTTTTTTTGAATTTTTTTTTTCTTATTTTTTTTGAAAATTTTTTTCTGAATATTTTTTTTTTCAATTTTTTTTAGAAATTTTTTTTCCCAAAATTTTTTTCACATATTTTTTTTTTTTTTTTTTTTTTTTCGAAAAAAATGTTTTTGGAAAAATTTCGGAAAATAAAAATTGAAAAAAAATTCTAAAAGAAAAATTCGAAAAAAAATCTGAAAAAAAATTGGAAAACGTGTGTAAAAACGCATGTAAAAACGCGTGTAAAAGTGCGTGTAAAAACGTGTGTAAAAACGCGTGTAAAAACGTGTCTAAAAATGTATATATAAACATAAATAAATACGTATATAAAAGGACTAACGTTGCAAACGATCGTTGGTAGAAAGGACTAATGTTGCAAACGATTATTGGTATAAAGGACTAACGTGGCAAAGTTGCAAACGATCTATGGCATAAAGGGACTAACATTGCAAACGACCGTTAGTATGAAGGACTGATGTTACCGCTTTCCGATTAGACTTAACTAATTTCGCTATCAAAATGGACTGAAAGTGGAACGAAATTATCGGTTTTGGACTAAAACCAAAACTTTTTGAAAAAATAGACCAAAAATGAAATACGCACCAAACCACAAGGACTAAAAATGTAGTTAACTCTAATGCATTAACATTATTTTTTTTGTTTACACGTTTTAGTAACTTCTTTTTTTTCTTGGGTAAAAGGGTTAATTCACCCCGGTAAAATAAATAACTTCTTTTTGTAACATTGATATAGCTACTTATTCTAAGTTCTAACATAACTGAACGTTCAAATTATCCATGTGGATCCATTTTCATAGGCTTTAACCAGAATACTAGGACCAAAGGTAATGACAGTGGAAAAAATTAGTGGTAAACGAGCATTGTGATAGCCTTCCGTTAAATTTTCCTACTTATCGTCTTACACATCAAGCTGCAACACTTGAAAAAATAATTAAAGATTGAGAGGATGAAGAAACAATTGATGAACACATATGTGTTAAATTATAGCCATTCTATTCCTCATAAACAAATTAAACATATTCATAGTTTGCAACTTAAATGAGCAAAGGCCCAAATAACGATTTTGCCATTTTAGGCTTCATACAAGTTAGGAACCATCAATAGCCCATAACTCGGAGCCTGCCTAGAAGCCATATTAGTGTTCATAATTAATTTCTGAAGGAGATTATCTAATTACTTTGGTTTTGCGAAAACACAGACAATCATAGCTTAGTGTCTAATTAAAAAAAAAAAAAAAAAAAGAAAAAAAAAAAAAAAAAAAAAAATTGTTGCAGTTATTTAAGAAAGAAAACTATTTTCTAAACACATGTTGGATACTTGCTTTTTCAAAAAGCATTGGTTTATAAAAAGCAATATTACAAACACCAGCGAAGTCATGAACTGCAGGCTCTCCCGCCATCTAAGTCCACAATGAGCCTTCGAGTTGGCTTATAGTACATACAATGATACAAACAACAAAGTACATGGTTTACACTTTACATCAGGCCAAAAGAAAAAGCTCATTTCCATCCAAATATCGCAAGATATTGGCCCAAACCTATTCTTCGAGGAGCTCAAGGGTCACGGGGTCACCTCACCGGCCCCTCGAATGATCCAGAGTTTGGACCCGAGTGTAATACATGAAGGTTGAAGTTCGAATATTGATGAACGCCGTAAACACCCTAACCACGTACTAGTTAACATATTGTTTATATAGGGCACCATATCTCATACACGATTAGATTACACGTACTAATCTATTTTAACTGTATGGCTTCATCTCCATGTTATCTCAAGATCCTCTCAAACGAGTCGAAACATTCTCAGGGCTAGACTTTACCAACTTTAGTATTATATATCAACTCCAATAATAATGCAAAAGCATGCTTAGCTATTTAAACACGTACCAAACAACTAGAAATTAAATTCCGGTCATGTCTAGTCTCCATATGTTTTCAAGAAACCATAAACACCTTACAATATGAGCATTATTTACATATATAAATTACAAACACTCATAACGGGGAAAAATACATGTATATTTGCTTAGAAGTTTCTACTAGTTATAAGTTCCGTGCACGCACGGGGTTTACATATAAATCAAATTTATTTTAAAATTTTAGTTTACTATATGGACATATAAAAATTTACCCATGAAAATTGTGATATAAGTACAACTAACAAATATGCATGCGTTTGTCATTATGTATTAATATCTATTAATATTTTTTACAAAGTTTTATTGGATGAAAGATTTAACTTTGTTTAGATAACGTAGATGTTGAGGTTAAGGTTGATGTTGTTGTTGTTTAACTTAAAATATTGATATCATGTTGTACAAAATGTGCGAGTTTAGTAGCACTTAATGAGCGTTGATGAAGTTAAAATATACTCCGTAAAGTGTTTTAAAAATGTTTTTCCGGATATCCGTATATAAACTTTAAATAATAATTACATGAGTCATTGTTATAAGTACAATCGCGTATATTTGAATCATGTTGTACAAAATGTGCGAGTTTAGTAGCACAAGCGATGTCTTTGTTATGAGTTAAAATATATCCGTATATAAACTTTTATTTAGTTGACATAGATGTTGTTGTTTAACTTTTAACAATTGGTATCATGTTGTACGAAATGTGCGAGCTTAGTAGCACATAATGAGCTGATGAAGTTAAAATATACCCCGTAAAGTTTTTAAAATTTTTTTAGGATATCCGTATATAAACGTTAAATAATAATTACATGAGTCGTTGTTATAAATACAATCGCGTATATTTATTTTCATATCACAGTAACTCGTGATTAAAATTTGATATTTATATTACCGTTAATAATAATTTAGCCGTATTTAATATTCAAATCCGTGTACGCATAGATTAAACTTCTAAATAGGATAACATGAGTCCTTATTTAACATACATAGTAAAAAGAATATTTTAATAGATGAAAGTTTAAAACTAATATTTATTTTAAAAATATTTAACGTATATTAAACCTAATTCGTATATTTATAAAATTTTGTAAGATTAATTGATGGAACAGAGTTCAATTATGATTATGAATACATTAATATTTATTTCAAATATAATATTTCACATCCCTCATATTTATATTCCCCAATAAACAAATAATAGATTTCAATATCTTTTTGTACCTCTAAATATTAAAATGTGAATTGAGGTATATTATAATTTAAAATTCAAACACTAATGTTTTATTAATTACCTCATATTTTTTCTAAGTTTTTATTTTCATAAATTTGACACCTATATTTTTATGCGTTTTTTTTTCTCAATCAAATTCTCCACCAAAAATATTAAAGTTTGACCAAAATCAATTCAATTTTGACTTCTTATTAGCCAATCATATTGCTTGATTTCGTCTATGTGTTAAAATCGAGCTTTCCTATTGGTCTAATTTTTTTTCCACTAAGATTGGTTTTGCAAAATCACTCCAAAATGATGTAATTCCTTTATTATGTAAAAGATTAATCGGAATAAAAAAATTCTGATTTGCGATCTTAAACTAGGATTTATTTTTTTATTGTGTCATTAGGGTGCAATTTATGAATCCAAAAAGAATGAGTTAATTCTCACAGTAAAAGGTTTGTGCTCGCGACCTCGAAGAATGAGTTAAACCATACCCTGTAAACTTGTAGCATGTTTTGATACGATCAGTCATGCACGGTCTGTAACACCCGTTTTACAGGTACAAATAGGCCCCACCCTAGATGAAATTTACTAAGGACTTAACGTGATTGACTAGTCAAACCCGACGGTCAATCTAATAGTCAACAAATGTGTAATATGGTTTTGGAGGATATGATGCATAACTTAAGGGACTAATGTTGCCTAGTAGTAAATGTATTAAATGTGTTATAAGTTGAATGTGGCCAAAGTAGGAAGAAAGGGACTAGAGGGATCAATCTTGCCAATGGACCAAACTACCTCAAGTATTAAGATAAATACTCTTGTATTCCACAAGTTTCCATATGGTTCCTTCATATTCTAGAGAGGGTGTTGATGGTCTGATTTTTAGAGAGAAAGAAAGGAGGGAAAAGTTAGCTTGGATGGTTTAGGAAGAAAAGGATGAAGACATTAGGCTTATGGCCTTTCCTAGCAATGATCCACCATAAGTAAGTATTTCTATCTTGTTGTTAATGAGGCTAAGGTCTATGGGTTAAGTGGGATTTCATTATATGATCAAAGTATGATCATATAATGATATAGAAAGGAAGATGAATATGTTTGATGGGTTGTATAACCCTTGATCATGATGTATTGTGTTAATAAGTCTTGATGTTATGGTTATGGTTTAGGAAGTAAGAATGATGATGAAGAAGAATGATGACGATGATGATGATGATGATGATGATGATGATGATGATGATGATGATGATGATGATGATGATGATGTTGTTGTTGTTAGACTTAGCTTGGACTCAAGGTAAGTAAAGCGGCTATAAGTTAATGTTATATGGATTTAATGCATTATATGTTATGTGTTGTTGATGTTAAGGTTAATGAATAACTTGATGAGTATGTGTTATGTGCTAATAATGGTAAGGCTAGTTTGGCATAACTAGCTTAAGAATGGTAGAATAGGTTGGAAGTTGGTTAGAGAATGAATGGTGATGTTTAAGAGGCTTAAGGTATGTGTTTATGATTAATGTTTTGAAAGAATGAATGGCTATGATGCGTAATGTATGAATGATGTATGATGTTGAGTTATACCCATTTTACTTACTAATCATTCGTGCTTACGGTTTAAGTGTCTAATGTTTTGTAGGTTTATGTGTGATGGAAATGGTAAGCTTGAGCTAAGGATTAAGGTTTGCTAATGCGGAAGATAGAAGATTTGATATGTGTAGAAGCTAGGTAGAATACCGAGCTCATTCAAGATGGTACCCCCATGTGTCATTTATGGTTTGTAATGGGTAAACGAGTGTCTAAATGTGTGTCAAAGTTGGTAGATTGAATTGGTGGTCATTTGGTATGCTTAAGTGTGTTCTAAGTGTTTATTATAAAAGTAAAAGGAATGTTTGAATTAACGTGTAATATTACCCATTTGGGTATTAAACGGGTCAAACGGTTTAATATGTTACGTTAATGGTTTTTGGTAAGTTTGGAATGATATTAGTGAGTTTAGGGTCGTATGTTATGAAAATGGATCAAACCGGGTCATTTTGCAAAGTACTACTCCGAGGGTCAAATGGTAAATGTTTTGTATAGAAACGATGTTTATAATGTATTAACGAAATCAGAAAAGTTTCGTTAATTGTCGAGTATCGAAAGTATGGTTTTCGGAAAATGTGTTAAGTATTGTTTATATAAAATTTTCTGCAGTGGTTATATGGCCATATGAATATTTCAGCATATGGCCATATGGTTGTCACAGAAATTTAGTAAAGGGGATATGGTAAGCATATGGCCATATCAAATTTCAGCATATGGCCATATGCTTCTGTCCAAGTGTAAATGAGATATTTTCTAGTTTTTATCAAATTTTCAAATTTTGTATCTTTTGATTCGTAAGTCGTCACGGGTCATGTCACCCGTCGTTTTAAAGATAATGAAGTCTAGTGTCATTTAAAAATGGTTCCAAGGTCTATACGTTAACAGATTTTAGTCAATGGTCAAAGGAAAAATGGAATGCACATTTAAGTCAAGTCGTTTCCGCAAAAAAAGTTTTAAACTCGTGCAAAACCGGGAAGGGGTGTAACAAATTGGTATCAGAGCCTCGGTTTAAGTGAATTAGGTTGCCTAGTCTTAAACCACTCGTAGAAGCGTTGAACGTAAGTATAAGAAATGCGTAAGATGAATGTTTAAGTTAGAAGGAGGAATGTGTGATGCGTTATGTGAATTCAAGTTAGTAAGTATAATGAATGTGTTTTAAAGTTTTAATGTGTATGTGATGTAAGTCCGTGGAGGACTTGAATTGTTTAAATAATTTTGTTAGCTGTGCACCTTGGTTGGTACCGGTGATTATATTGTGATTATACGAATGTATGTTAGAGTAATGGTAATGGAATATGAGTAGGAATGATAAGTGATATTAGAGATGGGCTAGCAAGTGAATTAAGTAATGATGCTTTAAGTGTGGATCGTAACGATATTAACCGTACTAAGGTATAGCGTGAAAAGACAAGATGAAGCTAACGAACTAATGATTAAATGTTTAATGACTTGAAGGTTAAAGAATGACGTTAGGGAATGATGGCGTGAAATGTGACCAACATATGGTCTCATTATATTTAGTGACTAAAGACTAATGTTAAAGTGGCCTAGAGACGGGTTAATGGTAAGGTAAAGTACTTGAGATTTAAGTGTGAACGTGAAGTAGTGATAAAGTGTGTTAGTATGTAAAAGATGGAATTGAACGAAAAAGTTTAAATGCTAAAAGTTAAACGCGATAAGTTAAGAATGTAACTGAGAATGAGATGCGTATGTATGAGGTTAAGATGTTGCCTTGAATATTATGTCACGGCTAATGTGCCCCATTAGAGGTGATTATTATTATAACGGAAGTGTGGAATAATGAAACCTACTTAAAATGTGTAAGATAAATGAACGATGCTAATGAATGTGTTAATGTTTAAAACGTGAAAGAAGGATAAACGGATGGTAATGAGTATGTTATAATTGATAACCTATGTAAGGTTAAATATGGAAAGAGTCGGGTAGACTAAAGGGGTAATGGTAAAGGTGTCGGAAATGTTTAACATGGGTTAAAGAATGTAAGTTAAAGTGAGAAGGGTGATCATATAGAAATGTGTGAATATGATAAGCAGGTTTCATATGCCCTATGACGCTTGCTTAAACTAAATAAAATGGATAAAATGATGTGTGTGCAAAATGTTAAGGACTTGGATCCAAAGTTAAATGTGTAAGGTTAAAGATGGTATCCTTTGGGATGACCAAGCTAATGAATGTTAAAGAATCCTTCGGGATAAATGGTTAATGATCCTTCGGGATAAATGGTTAATGATCCTTTGGGATATGTTATAGATCTTTCGAGATGAAACGTATTTCCTTCATCGGCAATTGGGTTGCCTACAACTTTGGCATATAAAAATATCCCCAAAGCGAATGTGGTAACGAAATGGATCCAAGTCTAAAAAGTTAAAAGGGTGTCATAAAATGTAAAAGAACGAAGAGGTTAAAAGCTAAAATGAAATGAAAGGGGTACAAGTGTTATGCCGGAAGTGTGTAAGTAGGATGATTTATAATTTCTTTATTCAAATGGATTGGGACGCCTTTTCATTTAAATAAAGAAGTTATGAATCTCCTAACTATAAGTTTATGTTTCTTGATTTACATCGATTGGGACGCCTTTCCATGTAAATGAGGAAGTGTAAATGAGTAGGATTATGTGTTTTCGACATGGCATGAGTAGGGTGAAAGGGTAGAAATGGGATTCTAGGAATGTTTAGAAGTCGTACGGAACTAAGAAAGGTGGATAGAAAATAAGTTGGATATCGACCTTATGTGGGAGATGTCATGAAAACTTATAACTTAGGTACCTAATGGGTAAAGTTGAAAAGATTAAGGAAATGTAAATCAAGGTTATGAATGGTTTGTGACTTGAACGTAATGTGAGAAAAGACCGTAATGGTCATAATGCGAATGGAAATTATTGAAAGAAGTAGAGATAACGACACGTTATAGTATAAATGTTAGCGGAATAATGAAATGACTACGGTAGTATTAGTAATGAAATTGACTTATGTAAAGTCAAATTGGTGATTACTTAAGCGGCATGTAGTCCTTGATGGGAAAGTGAGAATGAAAAGGGTTAGTAAGTCATGTAATGGGACATAGAAATGGGCCAAT
>LBNU01035811.1:7377-17387 GCA_014162995.1 Artemisia annua | reverse complement strand
TTTTTTTTTTTTTTTTTTTTTTTTTTTTTAATTTTAATTAATGAAAAGAAAAATTAAAACTAAAGTAATGTTTAAAGATTTAACGAACTAAAGTTAAACTAATAAGAAAAGAAAATAAACTAAGTTGTAATAAAACTAAAAAGGTTTTAAGAGTTTCGTTTAGAAATAAAAGTAATAAAACCTCACTCGATTAACGATGAGGTGGTAAGAAGCCAAGACCGGCTTATAAAGCAAATAAGACTCGACACTAAAGAAACTAGAAACTAGAAACAAATCAAATAAACCAACACACTATGCTACCATACTCGCAAAAAGAACAAGTAGACATATGATACTCGCTAGCCAAGATATTACTCGCTAGATATATGAAAGCATACTCGCTATAATATGTAATGAAACTCGCAAAAGAAATAATATGGTACTCGCTAATTGCAACTTGTTACTCGCTAAGAAAAGAACACCATACTCGCATAGAACTTTAGCTCCTACTCGCTAATATATGTATCATACTCGCAAAGGGTAAACTAGAAAGAGATCATACTCGCTACCAAACATATGATACTCGCAATAAGTAAAAAATAAACGATACTCGCAAGACTTGGAGAGTGATACTCGCAAGATAGAAAGGTTGCCAAGCTGAAACTCGCAACACAAAATAGCATACTCCCTATACAATTCAAGTCATACTCGCAAAATAAAACTGCCAAACTCGCAACAAAAAAAAATTCATACTCGCAATTTTTAGAACAAAAATGATACTCGCTTTTGTAATTTGCTACTCGCTAAACCCTAAGTGTAAAACATTATACTCGCAATTTTAGGGCTCAAANTTTAGCCTAACGAACACTATTCCCTGCGAGAGAACGATCAATCCCCCGGTATTTGCCACTACGCTATACCACATCGGTCAGGCACACTGCCTGGTGGGGATTGCAAGCTTCTCGAGATCCCTCGAGAGGTAAAACGTAGTACGTGTTGCAATCCACGCGCATCAGTACCTGTGGAGGCAGTTGATGAAGCGGATTTCTGACACCCCCTTGTTGTTGAATGAAAGAAGCAGTTTGAAAGTACGAGCAGTTTGAAAGTACGACAAGGAAGGTATAAACACATCCCCGTCGAGAAACTGATATACACCCAACAAGCTGGAGGATGGATGTTTAAGCTCAATTTTTTGGTTCTCTACTTCACATCAATTGGAGAATCAAACAAGAACGCTACTGTGAACTTAAGGTTTTTTAACTGTATCCAGGATGAGAACGATATCCCTGGATTTGATTTGTGTAGCTATGTTCTTCAGTGTCTCGTTAGGACAAAAAAAAGCTGGAGTAGGACTTCTCATTATTGCGGGCCGGTGATCGTTCTGTTTGTATGTTATTTAAGTAATGTGTCAGTAAAAATTTTGTTTAATAATTTTTTTTGTTGTGTATTAAATTATGTAATGATGCCACAGGTTGTGTATGCTGAATCGTTGCGCCAAAGAAGTGGAAATGGGGATGTCCAGATGTCGTTGGTGAACAATTAGACGGTGGACTTTTTCAACAAACCAGAAGAAGAAAGGTTTACTACAAAGACTGTTGAGGTAATTACAAATAGTTGTTAAAAGTTATTTGTATAACGTATGTGAATGTATCATGCAATATAAAATGAAATTAGTTAGTTAAAACAAAAAATTGGCATCGTTGTATGTTATTTAAAGAAAAGCCACCCCGGTGTAACATGAAATATGGTTAGTTGAAACATAAGATCGAATTGGTATCATTGTATGCTATTTAAAGTAAACCCGCCCGTTGATGGACTGCTAATCTGAGACCACTATGCAGATGTTTGAGGTTTAAAAAAGTGATCGTTAATACACGTATACATATTTTATTGCTGTATAAAAGTGGAATTTGAATGGTACATTAAGGTTTATTTATTTTGTGTTGTAACGTAAATATACTATTAGGTATTGTGTCTATAATGTTAGTATGGTACATAAAATTAAAGGCTGAGGTGTCATTTGATTTTGTGATGTAATCAGGAAATTATAAAGAGTGTGGGGGCAAAATACACTAAAGCGGGGGGGCTTATACATGAGGCAGACGAGGAATTGGATGAGGCACTTGAACAAAATCCAACTGATGCAAGACTTATTCAGATGAAGGAGGTACGAGATGTTTTGTTTCGNTGTGTATGCTGAATCGTTGCGTCAAAGAAGTGGAAATGGGGATGTCCAGATGCCATTGGTGAACAATTGGACAGTGGACGTTTTCAACAAACTAGAAGAAGATAGGTTTAATTCAAAGACTGTTGAGGTAATTATGAATATTTGTTAAAAGTGATTTGTATAACGTATGTGAAAGTATTGCACAATATAAAATTGAATCGGATACTTAAAACAGAAATTTGGTATCGTTGTATGTTATTTAAAGAAAAGCTACCCGGTGTAACATGAAATATGGTTAGTTAAAGCATAATAGTTGGTACCATTGTATGTTATTTAAAGTAAACCCACCTGTTGATGTACTGCTAATCTGAGACCACTATGCAGATGTTTTTGGTTAAAAAAAGTTATCGTTAATACACGTATACATATGTTAGTCCTGTTTAAAATTGGAATTTGAATGGTACATGAAGGTTTTTTAGTTTGTGTTGTAACGTAAATATAATATTATGTATTTTGTCTATAATGTAAGTACGGTACATAAACTTAAAGACTGAGATGTCATTTGATTTTGTGATGTAATCAGGAAGTTATTAAGGGTGCGGGGGCAAAATACACTAAAGCGGGGGGGGCTTATAGATGAGGCAGACGAGGAATTGGATGTAGCACTTGAACAAAATCCAACTGATGCAGGACTTATTCAGATGAAGGAGGTACGAGATGTTTTGTTTCGTTCACGTGTCTTTAGTGAGCCTGTGAATGAAAGTAAGAAACCAACTGAGGAAGCAAATGATGGTGGATATTGTACACCGGATAAGGATGAGCCATTCCCATTTACACAGTTTTATGGGACACCGTCTGCTTATGTTGCATATAGTGAACAGGTGTCAGCGGAGAGAATGAAGAAAGATAGTAAGTTAAGAAGTGATCAGGTCAATGTTTCAAAGTTCGATTTAAACATAACACAACCACCTGCCACACAGGGGAGAAGTGTAGATGTGTCAGGCGTTGATTGCTTTGCTGAGGCGGAAGAGCTGCTGGAATCCTTTTCTCTTTATGATTCGCAAGATCTACCACATTTCAATTGTTTTACTCCTGAGAAGTTGATAGTTGGTAGACAAGAATCAAGTGTATCCGGAAATGTGTCTTATAGTTCAATTACACCGTACACCATTTGTGATGTAGTTCCCTTACAGACCATTATCCCAAAGGATACAAATGTAAGGCCTAAACGTCATGCCAGACCAACGGAAGTCTTATGCTCCCCGTGGGTAAGAAGGGCATGTTCTTTGGTTGTTGGCTTGGGGGGGGGGCACGAGAAAAGAGTTAGTGAGTGTTTGTTCAGTGGTGGATTCTCAGAAACGTAAGTAAAAGTGTGTTAGTAATAATCGTTACTTATAAGCTGGTAAATTATTTTGATAATGTAATGATATTTGTGTTATAGGGACATCCTGTTCCAAACTGACTATGCATATGCACCGAGGATCGTGTTTGAGAGCTTGTGCCCGGGGATAGAGATATCTAGTGAGGCGGTAGACATGTTCACCAAGGTCCTAAATCATTCGGAGAAGTACCGTGATCCGAAGAAGCTTATGTGGAAGGTGTTTTGTGATACGTCACTCATGGTATGTATTATAGAACACATTAGGAGAATGGTACATATTACTAATACGGTAACCTTGTTTTCAGCTTATTATTTATGTTGTTAAACTGTCACTAATATAAAAAGTACATGGTAACAGCGTGAATGGGATGTACAGAGTTTGGCAGATAAAAATTTGGATGTCAAGGTGTCATTAGATAAATTTATTACAGGCATGAATGGCATTTTGCGAACGACGATGTATGGAAGCTTGGCAAATGTGGATTTGGTAATATTCACGCCCTGAACATCAGATTGTAATAAGTATGTGTCTGTTATAAAAAAACTAACAATACTTATTTGTATACTTTACTATGATAGGTGTTCTTCCCAATAATTCAAGGTGGTCATTTTTTCGTTGTATGTGTACATCTAAAAAGGAAGGAGATACATATCCTGGATAATATGCTTTACGGGGGTGAAAATGTGTCAGAGAGATATGATGGTCTAGTCGATTTTCTGGTACGTTTATACAGTAATAAAGTATGCCGAACTAATGTTGTTGTAAACTAACTATGTAAACTAACTACCTTGTTCGGTAATCAATACAACAGATCGCGAGGTTTGAAGACTTCCTCTCAAACGATGATCATCCAGCACAGGGGTTTCTGAGGAATGCCGAACGCTAGCTCTTACGTTTGGGATGTATGACAAAGAATAACGTAGTTGACTGTGGGGTCTTTGCGATGAGACACATGGAGACATACCTATTCGGCGGGGAGTATGATGACCTTTGTGAATTTAGAAGAGAGGGGAAGGAGCAACAACATCAATTAGACGAACTCCGTAACAAGTATGCTGCAAAAATACTCTTGTGTGACATAAACGAGAAGAAAGCTGTTTTTGAATCTGAAGCAGAAGCGCACAGATTGCTGCCACCAGAAGAAAGGCAAAGATTAGAGGCTGCTTCATTTGAAACATGCAAGAGGCGTGTTTTGGGTATGCTGTAGTGTGTCTGTGTTGAAGGGGCTTTGGTACACAACTCCGAACAAATGTGGGTCTCTTTGAACTTACTTTTTTGAATAATGCGTCTTTGTTAGTTAAAGTCTGATCGTATGAAACGGTAGTGCAGTTTGTTTTAAGCTTTTGTTTCGTAAGGGTTGGTGTAGCACCAAGTCCGAACAAATGTGGGTTTTGGTACACAGAAAGGTAAACTGATGTGTATCTTTTAAGAAGGTGTTATCTAAATTAAGTATTTTTATTTCTATGGCAATATGTTGTTGTATGGTACTATATTAGATTCCTGATTATAGTTTACTAGTTTATAACTAGGTCATGTACAAGTAAGTTGAAGGCAAAAATAATGCTTTGAACATGCTTTTATGCTACTTGCATACAAAACGTGTATCTGTTATGAGCGAAAAATCCTTCTAACTTATTGTTGTGCGGAAACAAACACCAACCTAACTTGTGCTATGTATCCATGTACATGTTAATGTAATTACAGTAACATGCATATGCACTTGATATGGAGAATAGAACAATTGCAATAAGTAAGTTAAACTGAATTTGTATATAAGCATGAACATATCTAAAAGTTTATAATATGAGAAGCAAGTCAAATGCCATAAAAAATGCAGAAAAAAGATACGATATTATTAAAAATCAAACCACACACTTCAAGTACAAATTCTAATCACTTTAGACCGTTAAAGGCTAACGAGAACGTAAATGGTTCAAGCTAAAGTAACTACTCATTGTCGAACGCGTAAGTTCCCTTGTAGAGAGCCTGGTACACGGCTTTTCCTAGACTTTTTTCCTTTTCAGGGCAGTTCCTTGCATCATGGTATCCATACTTGCCACAATAACTGCATAGCCTCATTGGCTTGTCGGTTTTCATGAAACCGATATACATCTTTGGGTTACTCGACATGCAACAATCACCACCTGAACCTTATAACATTAACAAGATAGAAGGTGAAGAAATTTCATTTATTAAATGTAAAGATCAGGAACTCGCTTTCATGTAAGAATGTAGTGTTAGAACCTAAGTTTATCAACATTTCATCAAGTCTCGGTTATTTCATCATTTGTAATAGGTTGCTAAGTCATTTAATCATGTTATGTTTAAGGGTAAGCCCTTTACTCGTCCAATGGGCCTAAAGCCCATACGAATTGGAGAAGGGAAGAGAAAGGAGTGTTGCCCTAGCTCTTCACCTATAAATAGGACATCTATGTAATGCTTACTCTTGTTGGTTATTTCATTTACATAAGGAAACTCTTGCACTTTTATTCATCATATTTGATCTAATCAACCAAACTCTATTTCTCATCTTATTTCTATCAAATCTATACTTGTGTTTACAATATGGTGACCTAACAAGTGGTATCAATCGCTAGAAGAAGGTGTAATCTTTGTTTTTGTTGCTAACGAACCATAAACAATTTTTTAGTCGTTATTTTTTTTTGATAAAGATTGTTACTTTCTTGTTTGTTTCGTGTTTTTATCACATCTTTTTCATCAAAACTTGTGTTACAAACTCAAACAACCAACAAAGTTTCAAAATTTCTATCTTGATTCGTACTTTTTTACAATTTTTCGAAAATTTTCAAATTTTTGAAAAGTTGTTAAAGTTTGCAACTTTCTTTAAGATTTCATCATTTTAAGGTTAGTTGTACAAGAATCTTAGATTAAAAACGTGTTTTTGGATTGCTTTTTACAAAAACAAAAATCTGCCAACTTTTGACAAAGTTTCGAAATCCTTAAACCCCAATCTTTCGAGATCTTTTGTTACTGCTCCTAAGGTGTTTTCGTTGGTTACTCAGTGCTTTTCTCTCTTGTATAAGAAAGAAAACACTTCGACTCGTTGGATATTTTCGTTATTGTATAATCTCGAAAATTTTGTGGAATTTTTTCGAAAATTTTAAAGTTTCGAGATCTTTTCTGGTTTATCGAAATCTTTTGATTTTCGAGATCCTTGGAAAACTTTCGAAATCCTTTCATAATTTTCGAGAACCTTACAAATTCCTGCTACAGTGAAATTTCTCGAAAGTTTATTAAAATTTTCTCGATAAAGTTGATTTTTTGAGAACTTTTGAAATTATCGAGATCTTTGTAACTTTTTTCGAGATCTTCTGGACTTTGACTGTTTTTCGAGATATTCTTCAACAAAGTTTCGAGCAAAAAATTGGAATAGTTTTCAAAGCTTGGCATAACACTTATACCTTCTACAAGATCCATCTACACACAAGTCTTTCATCATGTCTCAACTACCGTACTCAAACTCTCCTTACACTCCACGTCACAGTACCGACCCTCGTCATGTACTACACTTTGGTAATGAATCATATCCTCCTATGTTGATTAATGGAAACTACACTACTTGGAAATGACGATTCTTACAATGGGTTGCTGTTCGTCCACACGCTGATCTCATACTGAAATCCATTCTTCAAGGACCATATCAAATGAAATTTATTGCTGACTCAACAGGCTTCATTGAACTACAAACCAAAGACACTTTGACTGGCCATGACCTAGACCAACATGTTGCTGACTACCAAGCAAGTTGGTATATCACTCTAGGTCTTCCAAATTCCATCTACTCTATCTTGGATTTTGAAGCTTGTGCTCATGAAATGTGGAAACATCTTGAAGTCATTCATCAGTCACACGAAGACCTACAAATGAATCATCTTCTACAGTCTTGTCTCCAAAGGAAGTTCATGAAAAGCATCCTCCCTGCTCCACAAATCACTCTTCAAAGCTATTTGGAATCACAACTGACAAATTTGGTTAAGCTAGAAGATGATACTACTCACGTGGAAACAACATCTGGAAGATCTCATGGAATGACAAACATTACCTCTCATGTTCCTGTCATGGATAACTCACATAGAACTGTTGATATGCTATTAATGGCTGTCACACATGAACTCCAGGTAAGTGACTCCAGTCCAATCTATGACACTGATGCTCTGTATCAAGCAAATGATTCTTATCCATGCCTGATACATGACAGTGGTTCTCCGTCTAACTCTGTCTCGGACAATGCACAAGCTGTTCAATCTGATTCTATGTTATCTACTCATATAACTGATCAAACGTCCACAGTGGTGTTATTTGATGATAATCCAATAAACCCAGTTGTTACATTTGATGAAACAATTATATCCACTGCACAAGATAACAATGATCAACTTGAACAACATGAGCTTTTGTCTGATTCAGATGCCGAATGGAGAATGTTACTTATGACCAGCCAAAATCAAAATATTCAGTGTCAAGCACTGAATGCAAAGTTGAGAGACAAAAACGTTGCATTAACAAGAGAACTTGAGCTTTGTAAATCACAACTCAATTTTTTCAAAGCAAAAGCAGATAAGGAAACATGCTTAGAGACAACACTTCAGAAAAACAACAAGTTACAAGACAACCTAAGCATGTTAACTGACTCTACTTTATTTCAGTACTATAAATATTTCACAACTGAGATCCAATCAATGGAATATGTTGTTGAAAAGAATTCTGAACTCACTGTTGCCAACTTTCTTTCTCCTGTTGCGAAAGAAAGAAGGGAAATGTTACAAACTTAATTTTCTCCAATTCTTCAACATTTGCATTCATATGCTAAGAGATGGGAACAGGAATTTAAAAAAGAAGTCTCATCTATGATGAATGTGTTTCAAGAAACTGAACAAGCAATTTTAAATCAAAAACGTCAAAATCAATTTTTACAAAAAGAAGCTGATCGACTCTTGGAACATGTTCTTAGTGCTGATATAATTTCTGTGATTATGAATTCTCTTTATGAATCTGGTACTTCTATGCTTGTTGATGATCACTGTGATGATGTTGAGTTGTTATCTAAACAAATTGAGACATTAAAAGATGAAAACGTTAATCTCCGAAAACACAATGATGATGTGCAAAACAAACTTTCAAATGAGATCTCTCAACTCAACAAAAAGCTTGAATAGTGTCAAAACCAAAGTCTTGATTTCGAACTGGAATTACAAAGTCTTAAAACTTCCACAACTTTTCAAAACGAAAACGAGGAACTAAAAAGTCAAATCTCGAAATATGAAAAGGAAATTGCAGAATTGCAAGAAGTTACAGATTTTTGGCAAAAAAGTCGTGATGAATATTTTTATTCTAACCGAAAACTCGACAGTGAAATTCAAGATAAAATGCACATTATCATTGAGTTGAAAGAGAAAATATGTAAGCTTGAAAAAGGAAAATTTGTCAACACTAATGTAATTGCTCCAGGAATGTACTCATTAGACATAACAAATATAGCACAACACACTATGAAGTCTAATTTGGATCCTTCCACTTCTACAGGAATAGTTGCCACTCATAGCGTTAGCAGATCCAAGCATAAACGAATGAAATGGAAGAATAGGATTTTGCAACATAGAAGAGAGACACTAGAAGCCTCTGAAGTAGAAGAACACCCTAGGACTTTGAATAGACTCATCCTGCACTAGATTTAGATACTGATTTGGCAAATTGTAATTCTAATCTATGTGTAATGAATGATGAACCTTTGAATGTTTTAAAAGTTGATGCTTCATGTGTGTTTTGTCGTAAGAGTATGTTATCTGGTGATCATTCTAAATGTGTTGAAAATTCTCTTTGTATTTCGTCTTAAGAAACGTACATTAGGCATAAAATCTAGGCCCACTAATGCTTCTAAATCTGTGCTAGGACTTATGCCTTGTGTAGTTTCTAAGAATGATATAGTCAACCCAGTAGTTGCGAACAATACCTCTAGGATCATGCCAACTGTTACTGAATTTGATATAAAGAAGGCTAAATCTAGTTGGAATTGGCAACGTTGGTTACAAAGGACACATAACTTTAAATGGATTCCTAAAATTGTTAACATGTGTGCTTCTAACCCAACGGAACCCACAACTTCTTCGGGTTCCATCCTTACCATTGTACCATCGTCGTCTCTTTAATGTGATGCAGGTGGTGCAAATTGTTCTCTGGATTGTTGATAGCGGATGCTCCGACACATGACAGGCAATCTCAAATTGTTAAGAAACTTTGTCTCAAAGTTCATTGGTACTGTCAGATTCGGGAATGATCATTTCGCTGCAATTATGGGCTATGGGGACTATGTCAGTGGGAATATCGAAATTAGTCGTGTTTATTATGTTGAAGGCCTTGGTCACAATCTATTTTCAGTTGGTCAATTTTGTGATGGTGATCTGGAAGTTGCATTCAGGGAGAAAACATGCTTTGTTCGTGATCTACAAGGAAATGATCTCATG
>LBNU01035810.1:85957-96418 GCA_014162995.1 Artemisia annua | reverse complement strand
GCAACTGAAGGTACCAATCTTTGCTCAGCCTCGTGATATCTTGAATCCCTTCCGTCTTGAGAAGGAGATTTCTTTGCAAAGGTCTCTAAATGCTCATCTATCCAGGGTCGCAAAGAAAAGAGGCATGAAAGGGAAGGCCATTCTGTGCGGCATAGGCGCTGCGCATCTGCCTAGGACCGATGGTGTACCTGTCACCGTGGCCACCGTTTCCCCTGATGATGCGGAGTTGTTGCAGCGACTCCAGGATGCAAAGGAAGAGGCTTTAAGTGGGGGCTCCAGCCAGCTGAGGCGTACATCTAGCATATAGCCATTTTGTACTTAGTTTTTTGTTTTGAACCAATTTTTGTATGAACTTGCTCTTTATATATGAAGTTCTTTTTGTACTTAGCGTGTTTATACTTTCCAAGTACTGTTATGTTTTTGAACTTGTAGTTCGCGTATAACTCATGTATCCTCGCGTGAAGAGATCTTTGAGTGTCTAAGTGTATTTGAGAAAAGTCATAACTGTGTATGAATTTCCTCAAGTAGTGATCATAGTCGTGTATGGAATCTACTAACTTAGTTAAAAGAGATCATAGTCATCTATGAATTTTTATAAGTCTACTTGTCGTATTTTATTTTAGAGAATCAAGAGTCTTGATTTCCCCAGTTGTTAAACTCGCACAGTGTGCCCTATTGTGCATCCATCGTGGGATTGCGCAAGGAACTTGCGTCAACGTCTTGAGCGCAAGGTGTTTAACAAGGATTCGTAATCCAAAGTTGATGGGTTTGCAACCCTCTTACTCAACGAGTTGTTTAGTAGGTTAACTCATCCTTTTTACCAACGTGGTTATTAATGAGTGCATGCATGCCATGTAGGCTAAAGGTAATGTGACCAACACATTGAAATATAAACAGTATTTAAATAACAATGTAAAGAAATTTTGTCGCGGAGTTAGCTAGAAACCGCGAATGTTTTATTAATACTTGCAAGTTTGTAAAAGAAAATACTTATCTAGATAAGACTCAAAAATAAAATTACATGGATTTTTATTTGGGCACTTTCTAAATTGCTCGAGTGTCCATGTTGGGCCGTAGCCTATTCTAAAGATAGCATCGCTTAAGGTTGCGAACAATCCACGTTCGTTCTAGCTCGTGTCCATCTTTATCGCGTAGCTTGTACGCTCCCTTTCCAAGTGCTTCAATGACCTCGTAAGGTCCTTCCCACTTTGGTCCTAGCTTTCCAGTGTCTTCTGCGCGGCTTGAGTCATTTTCGCGGTATACGAAGTCACCTGGTCTGAATGAAGTGCTGCGGACTTTGGCATCGTAGTACCCTTTCATTCTTGACTTGGCTTTTTCTTCGCGTATTGCTGGGCGTTCGCGTCGCTCTTCCAATAGATCTAAGTCTATACGCCGCTCCTCATCATTGATAGCAGAATTAACTTCCGCAGTACGGATAGTTGGCATTCCAATTTCAGCCGGTATGACAGCTTCTGTTCCATAGACCAAATAGAATGGAGTGTCTCCGTTGCTAACCTTTATAGTAGTTCAGTGCGCCCAGAGAAAATGTGATAGTTCTTCTACCCATCTTCCATTGTGTCTGTCCAGACGCGCTTTGATTCCTTCGCCCAGGCTTCTATTCGCGCGTTCAACCAGACCATTTGTTTGTGGGTGAGTTACTGACGCGAAGTGTTGCTTGATGTTCAGTTGTTCGCACCAATCTTTGAACGGATTGTCACGGAATTGTTTTCCGTTATCTGAGATGATTTCACCAGGTAGTCCAAAGCGACATACGATGTTATCCCATACGAATCGCTTGACTTGGTTGCCCGTGATTGTTGCCACTGCTTTTGCTTCAATCCACTTGGTGAAGTAATCTATTGCCACAATGAGGAATTTCAATCCACCCGCGGCAACAGGGAATGGTCCAGCGATGTCTATTCCCCATTTGTAGAATGGCCATGGTGATGTTATCGGTGTTAATTCATGCTGTAAACGGCGCGGGATAGGTCTGTGAACTTGGCAGTCGCTGCATTTGCGTACCAAGTCTCGTGCATCTCGGTGCATAGTGGGCCAGTAATATCCTGACCTTAGCGCTCGTGCCACAACAGACCGTGGTCCTGAGTGCATACTGCATGAACCAGCGTGGATCTCTCGAAGTACGTAATCTGCCTGAAGGGGTCCCACGCACCGAAGCCATGGTTGTAAAAATGAGCGCCTGTATAAGACGCTATCTCTAAGCTCGAATCGCTGCGCTGTGCACCGTATTCGTCGAGCTTCTTTCTGTTCTTGGGGTAATATACCCTTGCTAATGAAGTCCACAATATGGGTCATCCATGTAGGGCCTTCTTCTTCTATAACTGTGGATACTTCCATCTCGGAGATTGATTTGTCTTTTAGGATTTCGACCAATACTTGTTTTGACAGATGTGCGAAACTTGTAGACGAAATTTTGCTTAGTGCGTCTGCTTTCTTGTTCTCCCCTATGGGGACTTGTGTGATTGTGAATTTGTCAAATCCTTGGATTAAGGATTTTGTTTTTTCAAGGTATTGGATCATGTTCTCCTCTTTAGCCTCGTATTCTCCGGACACTTGATTGGCCACTAAATGGGAATCTACGTTTGCTTCTAGGTTGCGTACACCCATGCGCGTTGCGATTCGTAGTCCAGCGATTAGGGCTTCGTACTCTGCCTCGTTGTTCGTGGCAGTGAATTCAAAACGCAAGGCGTATGTAAATTCCATTCCTTCTGGATTGGTAAGAATGAGGCCTGCGCCTGAGCCATCTACGCATGAAGATCCTTCCGTAAACAGGATCCATCGTTCTTGTAATTTCGCGTTGGGTGGTTGAGTTACCTCCTCGCTGTCTAGCTTCTCGATGATAAAGTCTGCGAGTATTTGCCCTTTGACCGCGGTGCGCGGTCTGTAGGAGATGTTATGTTCTCCTAGTAGTACACTCCACGTCTGTAATCGCCCTGACGCGTCTGGTTTGGAGATGAATTGCTTTATGGGTTGGTCAGTGATCACCACTATGGGGTGCGCCTGAAAGTATCTGCACAATATCTTGGCTGCGAATACCAGCGCCAGTACTAACTTTTCCATTGGGCTGTAGTTGATCTCCGTTTTCTTAAGCGCCTTGCTGACAAATTATACAGGTGTTTGTACTAAGTTCCTATCCGTCAATAGTACCGCGCTTACTGCCCCATGAGTTGCGGATAAGTACATTATCAACTCTTCCCTTGGTCGGGGTGCACCTAACTTGGGGAGCGTTGCTATTGTTTGTTTGAGCTGCTGAAACGCTTCCTCTGCTTCGGTAGTCCAGCGAAAGTCTCCCTTTTTTGTGCACTTCTTGAGTGTTTTAAATATTGGTAGTGACTTGCCCGCTGACTTGGATAGGAATCTGTTTAGACCGGCCAATTTTCCATTCAAGGATTGGACTTCCTTTTGCGTACGCGGTGAGGGGAGTTGTATGACTGCTTCAGTCTTTTCAGGGCATGGCTTGATGCCATCTGGTTCTATTAAGTATCCTAGGAACATGCCTTCTGTAGCGCCAAAAGTATATTTCTTAGGATTTAGCTTCATATTGATTTTCCGTAGTGTCTTGAATGTTTCTTCAATATCGCGCACTACTTCATCTTCAGTATGGCTTTTTATAACCAGATCATCAAAGTAGACCTCCAAGTTGCGACCCACTTGCTTTTCGAATGCATTATCTACCAAGCGCTGGTAGGTCGCTCCCGCATTCTTTAGCCCAAAAAGCATCTTTGTGTAACAGTAGACACCTTGGCTCGTATGGAATGCTGTTTTCTCCTCATCTTCCTTAGCCATTTGGATTTGGTGGTATCCTTTGTATGCGTCCAAGAAGCATTTGAAAGGATATCCACATAAGGATTCTACCTTCCAGTCTATTTCTGGTAGTGGGTAGCAGTCATGAGGGCATGCTTTGTTGAGGTCCGTGAAGTCCACGCACATTCGCCAACTGCCATCGCTCTTTTTTACCATGACTGGATTAGACAACCAATCATGGTAGTAAACTTCTCACATAATACCTGCGTCCACAAGTTTGTGTACTTCCTCCAGGATGGCTTTCGCGCGCTCTGGGGCCTGGCCACGCTTCTTTTGCCTTATTGGCGGATATCCTTGTCGGATTTGCAGTTTGTGCTCTGAGATTGACCTAGGTACGCCAGTCATATGCTTTGGCTCCCATGCGAAGACATCCAGGTTTTTCTGCAGGAGTGCGCACACAGCTGTTTTCCCTTTATCTGACAGCGAACCTCCAATTGACACCTGTTGTTCAGGGTAGTCAGGGTGTATTGCTACTTTCAAATTTGGGATTTTGGCTGTGGCATGTTCCTGAGTGTTCGTTGCTTCACATGTAACTGTGTTACATTCCTCGGGAGGTACAGCGTTGTTGTAAAGGGTGACAATGCCGCCTTCTACTGGAAATTTGAGCATTCCATGCGCCGTGGATGGTACTGCCCGTACGGCTGATATTCCTGATCTTCCAATAATACCATTGTATGGTGAGGGAGATCTAATCACCATGAAGTTCATCCATGCTTTTGTAGAGTGCTCCTTGTTACCGAGCGTAACCAGTAGGCGTAGTTGTCCTATTGGCCATATCTTTTCTCCCGTGAAGCCTGTTAACGATGATGTGGCGGGGATCAATTGACTTTGTATCTCCGGCCGTAGTCTTTTGAAACAATGTTCATACATTATTTCCGCAGATGCTCCTCCATCGACGTACATACGGTGGATATTGTGACCTCCCGCATATATTTCAATGGTGAGTGGCTCTGCCACCGCGTTGTCCGCGGTCAACTTTGGGAAGGAAATCTCGTCGTTAAGAGAGAACCTCTGGCTGACCTTTTGCTTGACTTTGCGCTGCCATGATTGTATCATGTAAATTGTGTCTGCCTTGTCTTTAGGTGGTCCTTTTTTATCTCCGGTTCTTTGCTTGTCCTTCCCTTCTTTAATGTTTTTGACTAAGTGGTCCATCCAACCCTCTTTTACTAATTTATCAATTAGTTGGCGAAGCTTGACACACTCGTTCGTTGTGTGGCCTTTCTGTCCATGGTAGTCGCAGTAACCATTCCCTATGCGCTTTCCTTCTGGGGTGCGCATTGGTAGAGGTTGGGAAAATTTGCTCCCTCTGTTGCGAATATCTCTCTAGGAGTTTTTGTCAATGGGGTATACTTGTCGTTCCCCCGTGCGCCTCCATCATTGCAGTAGCTTTTGTTACGATTGCCGCCATGGTCATTGGATTGTCTCCTTGACTGTTCTTCCGGCCTGTAGTTAGAATATGCTTTCTTGCTATCCGCGACGGCGGCTTCTCCTTGAATGAAAGGCCTTGTACGCTTCATTAGTTCGTCGAAGGTTTGGGGAACTTTATCATTTAATTTTTTGATAATTTCTTGGTTGTTGATCGCATTCATGAATCCTGAAATTTTTAGTATTTCAGGACACGCCTTAACGTGTATGCATTCGTCTTTGAAGCGCTCCATGAAGGCGCTCGTGGATTCCCCTTGGCGTTGTTTAATCCTAGCCAATTCTACTGGGTCCTTAGCGCACTTCTTTCTTTGTGTGAAGTTCAAGCGGAATGCTTTCCGCAACTCTTCATACCCTTTTATACTTCTTCGTAGAAGTTTGCTAAACCAAGTTCGCGCATTCCCTACCAATGTGGAGTTAAACATATGGCACCACACAGGTTGTGGCCAGTTTTCGATGCCAGCAGCGGATTCAAAAATTTTTGGGTGATCATCAAGGTCACCCGTTCCATCATATGTTTTAACATTGGAAGGCATGCGCCTTTTCTTGTTGTCTGAATAATCGCTGATGTGCTTTGAGAACGCATCAACCTTTTGGCGACACTAAGGAAGGGATATGTCCTCGTCCTCTTCCTCGCGACGTCTTCCTAGGTTGTCCTAGTGGTTTGCCTAAGGGTCAGATCCGGGTAGTTTCTCCTTGGAGGGTCACCGCGCGTCTTGTCCATCTGCAGAGTCCGCTGGCTTGTGTTTTTGTGTTTCATCATCCTAGTTCTTAGTGTAGGGTCCCACGGATGGCGCCACTTGTTGATACAAAAGTTGGGCGTTCCTTGTTTGGGTTCCTGTTCTCGTATCAATTAGATGATAATGCTTGGGGACCTGCGCACTATGAAAGGAACAAACACCGTTAGACTTATCGAGGGATTGTCTCCCCCGATTATCCTCCGGCGTGAGAGTAAGTAATCGAATTTAGGGTTTGTGAAGAGTTTAGGGTTTTGTACATCGTACCTTAGACGAGAGCTATGATGCCCTATTTATATACACATAACCGATAAGGTTTCGTGCTCCTCACTCTTCGGTGTATCCACCAATATCGGATATTCGACATATATTTCCTTATTTAGGAGATATCCTATATCTTAATCCATAAATAGTTTTGGGTTTGGGCCCCGTGAGCCCAAACCGTCTAATTGGTAGTCCAATTATTATTATCGCGGCCCGCTCGTGGTGGGCTTAAGCGTTAGTATTGTTTACTAATCGGGTCCGTGACCCGAGTGGAGACTATACGTCATCAAATAGCAACCAACTCTTTGAGTTTTTCTTATCACTTACAATCATAACATATTACATATACTTTCATTTCTCTCTTCTAACTCAGATTCATTTCATATTTGTGAGCTTTCTTTGTAGCAAGAAGATCACGATTTCACAAGCTTCAACACAACATTGCAAGACTTCTTAGGCTTAGCATTGTGTAAGCTTGTAAAGTTTATACACCATTATATTGTATCCAATTGTAGTGATCGGTTAGTATTTTAGTCCTCAAAATACTTAGTGTATCGGGATTTTTTGTACCCTTGTAAAAGAACTACCGTGAGTGGTTGTACCCTAGTAAAAGAACTCGACATCTAACTTAGTGTCGGAAATAGGTGTAAGAGACGTGTAAGGTTTTCTCCGCCGGTTAAAGGAGCTTGTTGACTAGTGCAAGAAACTCTCGAGTTGGATACTCGGGGCGTGGAGTAGGGCAAGGGAAAAGAGTCCTTGTAGCCGAACCACGATAAACATTCGTGTTCTGGTTTGATCGTTTCTTACTTTTATTCTTGCATATTATTTATTGCTTATTTGTTTAGTTGTCAATTACACGTAAAAGTTTTCAAAGAAAATCAAGTTAAAAACTGGTAAACTATTCAACCCCCCTTCTAGTTTTCCACAATTGGCATCAAGAGCTACGTTATTCAAGTTTTTAAAATATATTGTATCTTAAAACTTGAAACGATCCATGGATTTTGAAAACTTTAAAGAAGGGCAATCTATTCAAAGACAACCACTATTTGAACCAAATGGTTTTACATATTGGAAAAATTGTTTTGAAACTTACGTAAAGTCAAAGGACATAGACCTATGGTATATTATTATTGAAGGTGATCACAAGGCTACTTTTAAG
This sequence comes from Artemisia annua, assembly GCA_014162995.1. Classification (NCBI taxonomy): domain Eukaryota; kingdom Viridiplantae; phylum Streptophyta; class Magnoliopsida; order Asterales; family Asteraceae; genus Artemisia; species Artemisia annua. The sequence goes on along the minus strand of LBNU01035810.1, from coordinate 89,014 downwards.
GATATTGGAAGTGGTCGGAATGAGGATAGTGCACTCACTAAACATAGTGATGATCAAAAGAAACTAATCGCTAAAAATAATGAAGCTAAAATGATGCTTTATAATGCTTTACCAAAGAAAGAGTATAAAAGAGTTTTTATGTGCAAAACCGCTAAAGAAATTTGGCAATCTTTAATAATTACTCATCAAGGAAACTCACAAGTCAAGGATAACAAAATTGATTTTCTTGTCCAACAATATGAACAATTTTCTATTCCTGAAGATGAGACTATTGATAATGAATTTTCTAGATTTAACACTATCATTACTTCACTTAAAGCACTTGATGAATCTTTTTGTAGCAAGAAGTATGTAAGGCAACCTAGAGATGAAAAGAAATTTTCACAAAAAGGTCGTGATGTAAGAAAGTAAAGAATGAAAGAAAGTATTTTAGATGCAGAGATACAAGTCATCTAATAGGAGAATGTCCAAAACCACCCAAAAGCAAAACTCAAAGTGCTTTTGTAAGTGGTGCTTGGAGCAATAGTGAGAATGATGACGAAGAGCCAAAAAATGACGAGGTAGCTCTTATGGCTCATGACTCAAATGAGGTACATTCCGATTCATCTTATTCTTCTATTGATGATGACACTTTGCAACAACAATACAATAAACTTTGTGAGTTAAGTTTAAAAATCATAAACAAAAACAAATTTTTGAAAACTAAAAAGGAATTTTTAGAAAACGAAGTTTATGAATTAAAAGAAAAAGCTAAATGATTGGCCACAAACGGTCAACCAATATTGACCAAGGTGAATGGTCAACAAGGTCAAACCTATTGAGCCAATACTAAACCAAGGAGTATAGAATATCCCCGGGTCGTTAAGTCCCGACGAGGTGTGAATGGTATTCGTAAACGAATTGTGATCGGGTGAATTTGGACAGGAAAGGGTTTGAGATGATTACTCTAAGGAAATAAAAGGAAATAGCTTAAACGAGCTATTAGAATGATTACGTGAAAACAAAATACTTAGAAACGTTTAAAGATTAAAAATGCGTACGTTTAATTTAAAAACTAAGTTAACGTACAAAATAAAACGTGAATTCTGTCCAATATAAATCTCACGGATATGAAAATTATATTTTTAGAATCCGAATGATAAAAGAAAATTATTGGAAAAAGAAAATAATTTATTTGACTATTATTATTAATTAAAAACTATTTAAATACTAATTAAACTAATTTAGATTATAATAAATAGTAAATGAAAAGTAATAAATCTAAAACTTTTTCTAAAAATACTTAGTAGTATAAGAAAGCTAGGAAAATTATAAAAAAGGTGAAAAGGTAAAAATTAAGCTGGAAAATAAGCTGTATGAGCTAAAAGCTAATATGGAAATTGTGTACTATATAAAAAAGAAAGGAAATTTAAAACACATAACCACATATAGGGGAGATGGTGCCTGGGTTTGTTTTGGTTTTGTCACTAGGAACCAAGAGGTACCAGGTTCGATTCCCACAAAGTGCAGTTTTCTCTTTTTATTTTTCTTTTTGATTTTTTCTGTTACAACACTACTAAACACCAACTAATAAACAATTTTTACAAAGAAAACTTTAATGAAATTGAAAGATAAGCACTGTGGATGTTTATTTGCACCACAGTAAGCTTATATAAGCTAAAAGGAGTTTTGAAAATGGACAAGCTTCTAACAAGCTACCAACTGCAAACCAAAGGAAAAATAAGCTTGAAACAAGATACTAGAACTTAGACTAAGCTAGAACAATAAGAAAAGGAGACTGAATAAGCTAAAAAAAATGAAATAAGCACAATCCAAGTGCCGCAAATCAAACAGGCCTGCAAGCAACTTTACAGGCTTATCCTTAGCTTATTCAATAAGCTAAAAGCCAAATAAAGCTTGGAATTAGAAACATGGGTCTGTGGGCTCCTCAAAAATTTCAAAAGCTCAGGTTAAGCCCTGGTAATAAGCTCTACAAGAGCTTCTACATTTGGCTCTTTATACTGATTATTCAGTATAAAGGACTTAACTGAGAGAAATTGGAGGCCAAATTAAGCTATCCAAATAAGCACTAACATGGAATATAAGCATATGAATAGAAAGATGGGACTTTGGGGTGTCCAAAACACCCAAAAGCTCATCCTTAGCTTCACTGAGGAACTAGGAATTAGCTTATGAAAATGGCTCAAAAGCCTGTTACCCCTAACACAGGGGACATAAATTTGATACGTTGTGATCTAGCAAGCAAGCTTGTAAACTACGGATCGTTGTCCCAACGAGGGTTGAAATTGATCTTGTCACTCGAGTCGTGAGTTATGTGAGATGAATTGGTTTAAAAGATGTGATTTGGTTTTAGTTATACTACGAAAGTTTGTTAAAGACTTAAATGAAATAAAGAACGAGTTTAAAAGACATAAGTTGAACGATAAAAGAAAACATAAATCAAAGTGGTATGTAAAAGAAATGAAATAAGAAAGAAATAAAGAAAATGTTTTTGAGTTTTTGATTTTAATTAACGAAAAGAAAAGTTAAACTAAAGTATTGTTTTAAAGATTTAATGTAATTAAACTTAAGCTAAAAAGAAAAGATATTAACTAAGTTGAAATAAAACTAAAAGGTTTAAAGAAAATTCGACGGAGTAACGTTTAGAAGTAAATAGAAATAAGCCTCACTCGATTAACGATGAGGTGAATAAAAGCCAACCCGGCTTATAAAACAAATAAGACTCGACACTTAAGAAACTAGAAACGTAGACCCAAGATTAAACTCACACACTAAGACTCCATACTCGCTACACTAATTCCTTGATACTCGCTATACTATTAGTAAACGAAACTCGCAAAGCTAAAACTTGAAAGTGATACTCGCATAAAAACTTAAACCATACTCGCAAGGTCTTTAGAAAAACCCATACTCGCAATTGGTTATGACCATACTCGCATAAAATAGACTGAAACTCGCTAAATGAAGATTTGATACTCGCAAGGATCTTTAGCCAAGACAAACTCGCTAAATTAAGTTGCCATACTCGCAACAAGAATGATACTCGCAATGAAAAAA
>LBNU01035810.1:61413-79961 GCA_014162995.1 Artemisia annua | reverse complement strand
AAATTAAGCTATATCTAACACTAATGAACTAATATGGGTGATGTTGAAACTTAAAACCTTAACAGTTAACAAATATTGGAATAAAAAACTAATTTTGACTTTTTAAAAGAAAGACCACTGGATTTTCTGTTTTGCTTGACCTAATAACAACTACTGTGACCTATTCAAACCATTTTTAACCACTGAAACAGAATGGGACTCAATGTGCACATCTGAACCAAACAGTCCTTAAATTGTGACTGAATTTGGATTTCAATGCAAATGAATAATACAGGCTATGCTATTTATACTAAGTTATCTAATAAGTTATTCTAATTATATTTAAGCTGAAATTAAGCATAAACAACCACATATGCTAAAGTATGCTAGATATGGCAAAATGACAGTTAAAATGTCAATATGAGCAACACAGTTATTCACTGAATAACAAAGATCATACTAGCATCAAATCCCTTCACAAACCTTGAATAAGCCTAAAGTATCAAAGATAAGCAGTTTATAAGTATGTCTACAGTAAAAAGCTAAAAATGGAAAAAACTTGCAAATTACATTTAAGCTGAGAACAAGTAACCAGAGATCATACACCTATCCTAACGCCTCCCCTGAGGTTCTAAACCAAGGCCATCCTTCATACACCTTGCTCCTTGCATCTGGTCTGCCTCAATGGTGATTTTTTATTTTTCAACCTATTTATTTGTGATTTTTTTAGTATTTTTGTGAAACTGCTTTAAACTAGTTGAAATGCTTTAAAAGCTTTTGAAAACTTATAAGAGAACTTAATTGAACTTAAAGGATTAATAAGTAACAACTTTCAACAACATTAAGCTAACATGAAACTTTTGAGTAAATGAAGTGAAAATCTGAATTAAACATAAAAGCTTGAATTACAGATTAAATTGAGTTTCTAATACACTGAAAGTACTAATAATACAACTTAGAAGCTTAAAATTACATTGAAGATTGAAAATTTATAAAAACGACATGCTTCAACTACACTATACTACATTAGCTAACTCCTCCTTTTTCTTTTGCCTTTCTTGACTTATAAGGACTCTCTCAGTCCCCTCTCTCTTTCCTACTTCTCTTTGGAGCCATTCGATGGCTTGTAGTGATCTGAGCTGTCCATTGCATTTTGGCGGGAAAATGAGAGTAAGCCAATTGGGTGTGGTTAGGTAGTTATAGGTGAGAGTATTAATGGTGGGGTGTACTGTGGGGGACAAGGAAGGTGGAATGGAGGCTATGGAGGTGAGGTTGGGGGAGCAAAACACCCTGGTAATTAGGGATGTTGATGGTGTTTAGTGGGGGGAAAAAGATGGTCAAACAAGGGGTTTGACTGAGGGAGTATATAAATAACGGGGGGTGGGTTTTGGTTTATGGTTGGGCCTGGTGAGGGGAATTGGGCCAAAGGGTGTGTTTTGGGTTTGTTTGTTGGGTAATAAATAAGTAAAGGGTCCATTGGTTTAAGTTAAAAGCACAAGGACCATAGTTGTAATATGCTAAAAGTGAGGGGCCTGTTCTGCCAATATTCCAAAATAACCATAAGGACCAAAATTTCAATGTATAATATCCCAAGTACCATAAATGCAATTTTATTCCATTTTAACCCTCCAAGGACCATTTGTGTAATTTTTCAAAGTTGAAGGACTAAAATTGCCAACTCTTAAAAGCTTTCATACAGGGACTAATTTTGACAACTTTTAAATTCCCAAGGACCTTTGTTCACTTTTCTTTGAAATAATTTGACCAGGGACTAATTTTGACAAGTTTTGAAAGTTAGGGGACTGAAACTGCCAATTATGTAAACTTGTTTGTTTTTCATATGTTTTTACTTTTTTTGCATCTGAAACATATAAAACACAATTTTGGGATATTTTCAGCATTTTGATGCATCTTTGAGTGTTTTTAAATGTTTTTGCAGTTCAGATTGACCAAAAATGATGAGTGTTTGAGCACTCATCAATCCCCCACACTAAACTATTGCTAGTCCCTAGCAATCTTTTATGAAAATTTAATGGATTTGAATCTCTTTACCAAAAGCCATTACTTCTGGAGTAGCCAAATGTTTCAGTTCAAGTAAGAACCATGGTACACCGATAACCATATGATTTTGAGCAAACCACCAGCTTTCAACGGATTTGATTTGTCTTTACCAGAAGCCGTTTGTTTCTGGACTAGCCAACTCTTTGATGTAATTCAGTCATCATCTTGGTGAGTTGATTACCAATTATGGTTTTCCACTGCCTTTACCACAAGCCATAACCTTATGGGCTAGCCAAATCTTCACTTATCAAAGATATGGTGAGTTGAATACCATACAATTTTGGCAAATTGTCAGCCGTAAATGGATTTGAGATATCTTTACCAAGAGCCATTTGCTCTTGGATTAGCCAGACCTTTTGTGGTTTAGACATGGTGGACTGATAACCATTTATTGTGTAAGTGCAAAGCACTTCCACTAATAGTGAAAATTTTTTAAAATTTTGGCCAAAATAGGGGAATTAGGGCACTATTAGGTAAATATGTGATCAAATTCGCCAGAATTTCCTCCCCCTCACTTAGAATTGAATATTGTCCTCAATATTCAAAGTCCCGGCTATTATGCCGACACTTAGAATGTAAAAAATAACATTTCTAGCTAAGTGTGGGAACCAAAGGTGAAAAATAAGCTAAATAGGTAAAGCTTCTTAAATAGAAGCTATCACTTCTTTTAAAATGATGATTTTTTTTCTTTTTTTTATTTTTATTATTATTTTTTTTTATAGATATATAGATATATACATGCCAACAACAGCAGGGGAGACACCCCCACACTTAGGGTGAAAACCCATATGCATGCTACTGTTTTTGTTTACCGAGTCGCTAGCTTGAGTCGACCCCGAATTCATTGGTTCTTGGGGAAGCAAGATGTGGAAGAGACAATCTACATCGGACTTTCATTCAAGATGTTTGGATAAACATTTGAAGTACGTGAAAGTTCCACACCGATGAGATATACAGAGAGACCCTAGCTCAAAAGAATGATATATGGAAATGCCNGAGTCGACCCCGAATTCATTGGTTCTTGGGGAAGCAAGATGTGGAAGAGACAATCTACATCGGACTTTCATTCAAGATGTTTGGATAAACATTTGAAGTACGTGAAAGTTCCACACCGATGAGATATACAGAGAGACCCTAGCTCAAAAGAATGATATATGGAAATGCCGAAGTCAAAGATAGTGTCTTCATTCCCGAGGGAGTGAAGAACAGGAGAAGCCACGAGATAAGTGAAGAAAAGAAAGAAAGTCATGATAAAAATCATGACTAACTCGTCATCACCCAAAGGAGAATTCATAATATCATGAATCTCATCTTTTAAGCTCGTTTGATCAAGACATATCCCGGGTGTGTCTAGATCAAAGTAGAAGTTATCATACTCCGGTGGAGGTATGATATGAGTGAGTTCATAGGAGAACTCCTCGAAGGTGAATGAATCATATTCGGGGAGAGAATTATGAGAATGAGAAGTGGAGCTGCCACTAATCTTCTCTCCCATATGATCAAAAGTGAAGGCTTCAAATTCCGGTATAGAATCATCGGAAAAAATGTCACTATCCTTAATGGGGATAGGAGATGAAATGGGTTTCTCTTTGAAAGCCTCAATTTTAGAAATGAGAAGACTGACATTCAGTAATGTAGCACGAAGAGCTTCATCTTGGATTTCAGTGTCAGTTTCTTCATCATTCTCTTCTTCTAAGCTGACTAGCTCAGAAGGTAATTCTTCCATATAAACGATGTCTCCACAAGATAACGAATCATTATCAGTAGAATCGGAGAACATCTCAACATGATCAGTTGGGAAGATAAGAGGAGGAGGGATATCACACACATGATCAAGAACTCCCTGTGACTCACTTGGGATTTGGACAAGGTTCTCAATACTAGACTTTATGAATTCGTCCGATTCCTTTTCAGGAACAGTGTCAAGATGCTCGTCCCCCATGTTTAGAGACTGAGTGGGAACCTCGGGTGTGATAACAGTAGAATGAGATGGAATCTCAACTGATGGTATCTCATCTGATGAACTTGATGAATCTTTATAAAATTGAAGAATATCAAGTGTATCTTCATCATCACTGTCATCAGGAATGAAACGGAATTGAGAGCTAGATCTGGCTGCTTTTTCTTTTTCAATTGATTCCCTAATAGATTTTTCAATGGGATATTGGGAATTTATTTTAGCAGCCTGTTCTTCAGCTAACAATTCTTCTATCGATTTATCAAGTTGTTCATGACCAAGAAGCTCATCATGACAAGTGTTTAATAATACTTGTATTTCTTGTATGTCTTGGATGAAATCATGAGAAAGAGATTGTGGTGGTGATTGGTTAAGGTAAGGCTGTGGAGGTTGATCAAAATGACGTGTGTCATAATTGTCATAGGGCTCGTGCTCAAAGATTGGTGTGTACCTATTTTGGCAATCAGAGCTGAGATGTAAACCTCCACAGTATGTACAACAGTTGAACTGTTGTGACTGATTCTGTGAGTTATGTGGATATTGGTCAAAACCAAATTCGTAATCGTTACAAGGAACTTGCTCATGGAAAAGCTGGTTCCCAGTTTGACAATTAGAACTGTCATGAGGACCTCCACAATACTCACAAGAAAAACTCAGTGTATCTTGATACGAAGCATCATTGAAATTTGAATGATATGACTCTTGCTCGTATGAGTTGTGAGCAAGGTGGTTGAAATCGTTTTGAGAATATTCACAAAAGTTCTGATCATAATCAGAGGTAAATGTAGCTTCAGTTCTCAAAACATAACATGCACAAAGTTCATGGCGAAATCCACAATCCTTGCACTTGCACCGTTCACAAAGTGAACCATCTCCTAACGAATCTCCACAACTAACGCAATGAAGTTGTTTCAACGAAGATGTTTGAGGAGGGTCGTCAGAAAGATTCGGTGAATCATTAAGAGAATTTGGATTTATGAACAAATTGCACACAGTACAAAATCTGTTACTACAATTATTTCCACACTTCTCACAAATACACCGGAAACAACGATAGCCGTTCTCAATCGGGCTTTTACAATGAAAACATGTAGAGCCGAGAGACGCCATAAGAATTATACATGAGAGAGGTATAAGAAGGTAGAATCAAACGGATAGAGGGTAAGGAAAAATATTTTTGGGTTTTTTTGTGTTTGTTGAAAACTTATTTAAAATGTTTTTGGTAATCGTTTTGAAAAACCAAATCGTTTCCTCGTAGATCACACTTAGTAATCCCTGAGTAATCTGAAATGGTAAAATTTTACGATTCGTTTTGATTTTATGTGAAAATAAGAAAATATGAAAAAAGGTGGTAATATACAAAGGATATGAAAATCCAGAATCACTAATCTGCAAATCGTTTTAGAATACGCGCACAACCTCCCCGGCAGCGGCGCCAAAATTTGATTGGCCACAAACGGTCAACCAATATTGACCAAGGTGAATGGTCAACAAGGTCAAACCTATTGAGCCAATACTAAACCAAGGAGTATAGAATATCCCCGGGTCGTTAAGTCCCGACGAGGTGTGAATGGTATTCGTAAACGAATTGTGATCGGGTGAATTTGGACAGGAAAGGGTTTGAGATGATTACTCTAAGGAAATAAAAGGAAATAGCTTAAACGAGCTATTAGAATGATTACGTGAAAACAAAATACTTAGAAACGTTTAAAGATTAAAAATGCATACGTTTAATTTAAAAACTACGTTAACGTACAAAATAAAACGTGAATTCTGTCCAATATAAATCTCATGGATGTGAAAATTATATTTTTAGAATCCAAATGATAAAAGAAAATTATTGGGAAAAGAAAATAATTTATTTGACTATTATTATTAATTAAAAACTATTTAAATACTAATTAAACTAATTTAGAATATAATAAATAGTAAATGAAAAGTAATAAATCTAAAACTTTTTCTAAAAATACTTAGTAGTATAAGAAAGCTAGGAAAATTATAAAATAGGTGAAAAGCTAAAAAATAAGTTGGAAAATAAGCTGTATTAGCTAATAAGCTAATATGGAAATTGTGTACTATATAAAAAAGAAAGGAAATCTAAAACACATAACCACACATAGGGGAGATGGTGCCTGGGTTTGTTTTGGTTTTGTCACTAGGAACCAAGAGGTACCAGGTTCGATTCCCACAAAGTGCAGTTTTCTCTTTTTATTTTTCTTTTTGATTTTTTCTGTTACAACACTACTAAACACCAACTAATAAACAATTTTTACAAAGAAAACTTTTATGAAACTGAAAGATAAGCACTGTGGATGCTTATTTGCACCACAGTAAGCTTATATAAGCTAAAAAGGAGTTTTGAAAATGGACAAGCTTCTAACAAGCTACCAACTGCAAACCAAAGGAAAAATAAGCTTGAAACAAGATACTAGAACTTAGACTAAGCTAGAACAATAAGAAAATGAGACTGAATAAGCTAAAAAAAAATGAAATAAGCACAATCCAAGTGCCACAAATCAAACAGGACTGCAAGCAACTTTACAGGCTTATCCTTAGCTTATTCAATAAGCTAAAAGCCAAATAAAGCTTGGAATTAGAAACATGGGTCTGTGGGCTCCTCAAAAATTCCAAAAGCTCAGGTTAAGCCCTGGTAATAAGCTCTACAAGAGCTTCTACATTTGGCTCTCTATACTGATTATTCAATATAAAGGACTTAACTGAGAGAGATTGGAGGCCAAATTAAGCTATCCAAATAAGCACTAACATGGAATATAAGCATATAAATAGAAAGATGGGACTGTGGGGTGTCCAAAACACCCAAAAGCTCATCCTTAGCTTCACTGAGGAACTAGGAATTAGCTTATGAAAATGGCTCAAAAGCCTGTTACCCCTAACACAGGGGAGGTTTTCAGAAATGAAGCTAAAAGATAAGACAAAATAAGCAGTTAATAAGCTAAATAAAAATTAAATAAAAATATTATAGTAAAGATGAGCAACAAAATATTAATACCTAAAAAGCATAAGTCCTAAAACTAAATATTAAACCCTACACAAAATTCTCAAGTTTATTCAAAAATTTATTACTAGAAATTTTGACTTTTGAGATTTTGAACAAAGTTGACTTTCTTGAGATTTGGTCTAATCCTAGTTACTGAAAATGAAGTAATAAGTTAAAATGAAACCAAATTAAGCTATATCTAACACTAATGAACTAATATGGGTGATGTTGAAACTTAAAACCTTAACAGTTAACAAATATTGGAATAAAAAACTAATTTTGACTTTTAAAAGAAAGACCACTGGATTTTCTGTTTTCCTTGACCTAATAACAACTACTGTGACCTATTCAAACCATTTTTAACCACTGAAACAGAATGGGACTCAATGTGCACATCTGAACCAAACACTCTTTAAATTGTGACTGAATTTGGATTTCAATGCAAATGAATAATACAGGCTATGCTACTTATACTAAGTTATCTAATAAGTTATTCTAACAATATTTAAGCTGAAATTATGCATAAACAACCACATATGCTAAAGTATGCTAGATATGGCAAAATGACAGTTAAAATGTCAATATGAGCAACACAGTTATTCACTGAATAACAAAGATCATACTAGCATCAAATCCCTTCACAAACCTTGAATAAGCCAAAAGTATCAAAGATAAGCAGTTTATAAGTATGTCTACAGTAAAAAGCTAAAAATGGAAAAAAACTTACAAATTACATTTAAGCTGAGAACAAGTAACCAGAGATCATACACCTATCCTAACACCTCCCCTGAGGTTCTAAACCAAGGCCATCCTTCATATACCTTGCTCCTTGCATCTGGTCTGCCTCAATGGTGATTTTTTATTTTTCAACCTATTTATTTGTGATTTTTTTAGTATTTTTGTGAAACTGCTTTAAACTAGTTGAAATGCTTTAAATGCTTTTGAAAACTTATAAAAGAACTTAATTGAACTTAAAGGATTAATAAGTAACAACTTTCAACAACATTGAGCTAACATGAAACTTTTGAGTAAATGAAGTGAAAATCTGAATTAAACATAAAAGCTTGAATTACTAATTAAATTGAGTTTCTAACACACTGAAAGTACTAATAATACAACATAGAAGCTTAAAATTACATTGAAGATTGAAAATTTATAAAAACGACATGCTTCAACTACACTACACTACATTAGCTAACTCCTCCTTTTTCTTCTGCCTTTCTTGACTTATAAGGACTCTCTCAGTCCCCTCTCTCTTTCCCACTTCTCTTTGGAGCCATTGGATGGCTTGTAGTGATCTGAGCCGTCCATTGCATTTTGGCGGGAAAATGAGAGTAAGCCAATCGGGTGTGGTTAGGTAGTTATAGGTGAGAGTATTAATGGTGGGTGTAATGTGGGGGACAAGGAAGGTGGAATGGAGGCTATGTAGGTGAGGTTGGGGAAGCAAATCACCCTGGTAATTAGGGATGTTGGTGGTGTTTAGTGGGGGGAAAAAGATGGTCAAACAAGGGGTCTGACTGAGCAAGTATATAAATAACGGGGGGTGGGTTTTGGTTTATGGTTGGGCTTGGTGAGGGGAATTGGGCCAAAGGGTGTGTTTTAGGTTTGTTTGTTGGGTAATAAATAAGTAAAGGGTCCATTTGGTTTAAGTTAAAAGCACAAGGACCATAGTTGTAATATGCTGAAAGTGAGTGGCCTGTTCTGCCAATATTCCAAAATAACCATAAGGACCAAAATTACAATGTAGAATATCCCAAGTACCATAAATGCAATTTTATTCCATTTTAACCCTCCAAGGACTATTTGTGTAATTTTTCAAAGTTGAAGGACTAAAATTGCCAACTCTTAAAACCTTTCATCCAAGGACTAATTTTGACAACTTTTAAATTCCCAAGGACCTTTGTTGACTTTTCTTTGAAATAATTTGACCAAGGACTAATTTTGACAAGTTTTGAAAGTTGGGGGACTGAAATTGCCATTTATGCAAACTTTGTTCGTTTTTCATCTGTTTTTACTTATTTTGCATCTGAAACATATAAAACACAATTTTGGTATATTTTCAGCATTTTGATGCATCTTTGAGTGTTTTAAATGTTTTTGCAGTTCAAATTGACCAAAAATGATGAGTGTTTGAGCACTCATCACTAAACATTTAGAAAAGAGTAAAAATATTGACACGACATGTAAATCATGTCAAAAGTTCAAACTTGAAATTGAGAAGCTTTAAATCACACAAGATAATCTCATTAAACAAAACTCTAAGTTTAAGAAGTTTGATAAAAGTATTTGTTGTGCGGATGAAATAATGAAACTCCAAAAATCACCTTTTGATAAAACGGGGCTAGGATTCATGAAATCAGGATCAATAAGTAGTTAAAAGAAACAAGACGAAAAAGAACAAGAGAAAGAGAAAACGCCAGTTGTTTCCCACGGAACAGATGGAACCAAAGATTTGGTTCCGTCCGTTGGACCCATTGGTTCCGTGGGAACTAGAGAAGAACAGAATGCTTCAGTAACTAACCGTAATGAATTTGTTAAAATTAAAAAGAAGGCCAGCACTAGTTTAACTGAAACTAAACATAAACCAGCAATTAAAATAGGAGTAGGACTTGCTAAAAATGAATTTAGAACTAGAACTAATCAACCAAGACCTAAAACACCTATATCCAAACGCCCCTTTCCAAAGAGCAACTACAACACACAATCCTACTTTCAAAATGGTTGGAATCAAAACATACCTAGACAACATCAAGTTCCAAATTACATGTCTTGGAATCCATATCAACCATTTCCTTACATGAATCAAGGTAATGGCATGTTTACCCAAAATGGACCCATGAGATATTGGGGACCAAATGTTTGAATGCGTGTTATAAAATAGGTTTGCTTAAAAGTGTGTTTGGAACCGGACGAATGGATCAAAGATAGCGGTTGTTTAAGACACATGACGGGAAACAAAAGTCTTTTCTCAACATATCAAGTTTATAACGGAGGTAACGTAACTTTTGGTAGCAAGCTTAAAAGTAAAATCATCGGAAAAGGTACTATCTCTCATGAATCTCTATCTATTGATGATGTTGCTCATGTTGACAACTTAGGATTTAATCTTCTTAGTATTAGTCAACTTTGCCGTAAAAAGTATAACGTCCTTTTTAGTGAAAACGGAAGTAAAATACTAAAAGATGGTATCACAATAGCTAAAGGGGTCCTCAAGAATAATGTATACGTCATGAAAATTGATAAAACATCTAGAGATAAACTTTGTCTTACCTCATTAGATGAATCCTCAAGTCTTTGGCATAGACGCTTAGGTCATGCTAATATGAGACTTATTCAACCCCTATCCTCTAAGGAATTAGTTAGAAACCTACTCAAGTTGAAATACGACCAACACTTTTGTGATGTTTGCAAAATTGGTAAACAAGTTCATAGTAGCCATAAGGCTAAAAACATGGTGTCTACATCTTGGTGTCTAGAAGTTTTGCATATGGATTTGTTTGGTCCATCCACTATACAAAGTTATGGAGGTAACTTCTACACTTTAGTTATAGTAGATGATTATTCACGGTATACATGGACAAGGTTTTTGAAAAGTAAAAATGAAGCTTTCGAACAATTTGAAATTCTTAGTAAGAAAATTCAAAACCAATTAGGAAATTGCATTGTGTTAATTAGAACGGATCACAATCGGGAATTTGATAATGAAATACAATTTGGTGAATTTTGTGATAAAAATGGTATAACACATAACTTCTCAGCTCTTCGCACTCCTCAATCTAATGGTGTAGTAGAACGTAAAAACCGGACACTTCAAGAGATGAGTAGAACAATGCTTAACGAACAAAATATTCCACAAAAGTTTTGGTGCAATGCCGTCAACACATCAACTTATATCTTAAACCGAGTCCTAATTAGACCATTTTTAGATAAAACTCCATATGAATTATATAGAGGTAAAAAGCCAACATTAGGATACTTTAAAGTATTTGGGAGTAAATGCTTTATACTAAACACCAAGGATTATCTCACTAAATTTGACCCAAAGTCTTATGAAGGTGTATTCCTTGGATATTCACAAAATAGCAAATCTTATATAGTCCTAAATAAAGAAACATTAAGAGTCGAAGAATCGTTGAACGTAACATTCGACGAAAGTCCACCTCCATCTAAGACATCACCTTTGGTAGATGATGACTTAGTTGAAAGTCAAGTTATTGAAAGTCAAAATGATTTAGAAAATGACAAGGAAGATGAACTATTAAATAGAGAAATAGTCAATATTAAAGAGTCTAAAAGTCATCCATTAGATAGTGTCATCGGTAAGCTTAGCGAAAGAACCTTAAGATCAAAAGCTCAAAATGAAAGTAACTATTTTTGTTTTATATCAACCTTGAACCTAAAAATATTAATGAAGCTATAAAAGATGAATCTTGGGTAATAGCTATGCAAGAAGAATTGAACCAATTTATTAGAAATGATGTTAGGACACTAGTTCCTCAACCAAAGAATCAAACGATAATTGAAACAAAATGGGTCTTTCGAAATAAAATGGATGAAAACGGAGTTGTGTCTAGAAACAAAGCTAGGCTAGTAGCACAAGGTTATAATCAACAAGAAGGCATTGACTACGATGAAACTTTTGCTCCAGTAGCTAGGCTCGAGTCAATTAGAATTTTACTTGCATATGCATGTGCACATGATTGTAAACTTTTTCAAATGGACGTCAAAAGTGCATTCTTAAATGGTTTTATTAATGAAGAAGTTTATATTTCTCAACCACCGGGTTTTACCAAATTTGAAAAACCTAATCATGTTTACAAACTTAAAAAGGCTTTATACGGACTTAAGCAAGCTCCAAAAGCATGGTATGATCGACTTAAGACTTTCCTAGTTGACCATAAGTATACCATGGGCCTAGTTGATAACACTCTCTTTACTAAGAAGAAACAATCACATATTATAATAGTTCAAATATATGTTGACGAAATTATATTCGGATCAACTTGTCAAGAACTATGCAATGATTTTTCTAAAATCATGCATGATGAGTTTGAAATGAGTATGATGGGTGAACTCCACTTTTTCTTAGGACTTCAAATTAAACAATTAGAAGATGGGATATTCTTTAACCAATCTAAATACATAAAAGACATGCTTAAGAAATTTGGTCTAGAAGATTCTAAACCTATCAAAACGCCTATGTCCTTGGAAACCAAACTTACAAAGGATGACGAAAGTGATTCCGTAGATAACACTAAATATAGGGGTATGATTGGTAGTCTACTCTATCTCACGGCTAGTAGACCCGACATTATGTTTAGTGTTTGTCTATGTGTGATCGTGGCAGAATTAAGCGGTTAAGCTTATGAACCTCGAGTCGTAGTCCCAACGAGGGTTGAACTGATCTCGTCACTCAAGATCGTGAGATATGTGAGATGAATAGGTTTTAAAATATGATTTTTGTTTTGATTACACTACAACGACAATTAAAAAAGCGGTTAAAGTAAAGGAAAGCAATAAAGTGACGCAAATAAAATAAACAAGTAAAGTTGCATTAAATAAAGTGACTTAAAGAAAGCGATAATTAAAGTGCGATAAGTGATGAAAGCGGTAAATGAAAACGGTAAATGAATTTAAAGACAATATGTTTGCAAAGTAACGTGAATAAACTCACTAAGTATTAGCCAAAGGTTTATGGCGAGTTATTTTCCTTTCTCTAGATTAGTTGTCAATTAATCTTTTGAAAAGGTAGTAACTCTAGACGTGTGATTTAATTGATCTCTGGATTTTGTTCTTCAAACAATTAAATCACGTATCCAAATAATCTAACGATTATAAGGCACAAACCTTTAATGCTCACACTTAGCTCGCAAACCCTAGTCACTAAGCAAACACAAATTAAACTACTCGCGACTCATATTAAATTAAATAAAGCGATGAGGAAAAATAAAAGTTAACGTTGAAAATAAAATGTTTTTGGAATTTAAGATTTAATAAACAAAAAAGAAAAGTTTACTAAGCGACGAAAGAAATGTAGAAGACTTAAAAACATTAAACGTGAATAAAGTTTAAAACTAGAAACGAAAAGATATAAGACTTAAATAAGAAAACGTAACTAAAAAGATTTAAGAAAATTTTGACAGAGTAACGTTTAGATTTAAGAAAATAAAGAACCTCACTCGATGAGACGATGAGGTGAAACAATGCCTAACTCGGCGTATAAAAGAAATGATACTCGCAAGAACATAGAAACATCCCATACTCGCAACACTTTGGTCCCATACTCGCTAAGACTTAAACTAAACCATACTCGCAAGAAACTTTGGTCCCATACTCGCAACTCAAATGGAAAACCATACTCGCAAAAATGGATGATACTCGCTAAAGGAACTGTGATACTCGCAAGACAAAAAAAAAGAACCCATACTCGCAAAAAACTTAACTCATACTCGCAAGAACATAGTTCATACTCGCAAATCTAGGGCATACTCGCTAAAATATAAACATACTCGCTAACTTGATCCATACTCGCAAACAAGAAAACTCATACTCGCAAAAATTAGACAAAACCCATACTTGCAAAACCCTAAAATTTTGATACTCGCAAATCCTAAAGAAAAAGATGCTGGAACAAAAAGACGCAAGGAAAATCAATTCTAAACACCTAAGGACTTGTAAAAGCTTTGTAGAAAACAACTTTAGACAACAAATAAGCTTGACAATAAGCTAACGAAACCATAACAAGCCCTAACCCATAACTTCTAAACCATACGAAAAGAAAAACATGCAAAGGTGACAAACTTTTGTAAAAGATTTAGACAAATGTAAACAAAGATTAATAATACTCAAAGCTTGTAAAGATTAAAGAGAAAGATTAAGATAAAAGACAATAAGCTAGAAAGAAAAGTTTAAGACATGGAAAATAAAACTTGCATTCAAATAAAACTTACACTAAATAAAACTAATTACCTACTCCTATGAGGACCAACCCTCTAAATCTAACCAACCCTCCTAATGAGGTCTAATCCTCTATTTATAGGCCAAGAGCTTCTAAAGTTTTGACAATGTTGCAACTTAAGCCCTTGAACCTTTACAATTCATGAAAATAACACTAGAACTTCATTACAAACGTTACTAATAAACTAAATACTAAACGTAGAAGTCTTGTAACGTTGAGGATTTGAGTAGACGTGTATTTCAAAGGTCTTCAAAGATGTGCAAACAATCACTTGCTCGAATTTGGGAAGCTTATTCTTATGAATCTCTTTCAACTTCGATTAAGTGTTTCTATCATCTTCTTGAGCTTTTAAGAAATAACTTTGTCGTCTTGGGCTTTTCTTAAGTAGATATCGTCATTGACTCGGCTTCTTGACACTTTTCCACACCTCGTGCTCGTTTTAGGGCTTTTTGGTTGATTTTTGTGCCATTTATGCAATATCCTTCCCTGCACGATCACAAACACAAAAACACGATATCTTTGGCGTTTAACGTTAGTTTTTGGTCTTATAGAGCCTGAAAATGGTGAATAAAAGGTATGTGAATAAGCACATACCAAAATCCCCCAGACTAAGGTATTGCGTGTCCTCACGCAATGTAATCACGTCACGCCTTAAAGATAAATAATTTGACACCTCTTTTTACTAACTTTGAAAAGTAGCAAAACGTTCAAAAGAGATACGAAATCATTTATTCCCTAAAACGCCCCGGTTTTCCATTTTTTTTTTGACTATGTACAACATATATTACACTACTTTAGCTTATGATGGTGTGCTTGACTTTCATTATCTTTTCAATAACGATTAAGGGTCATAGAGTAAGAACACGATTCATAGAAAAGTGACCGATTGGATAAAATTCATCGTCCCTGATTTTTCACAAGTTCCCAAACTAAGCGTAAAAACGGATCATTGTTTAATTACAAATTAGATGCCAACGCTACCCATGGAAGTTACTCGTGTACCTCTTGCTCCCATTTTCCTATTTTTATATCTCATTATTTTATTTTTGTGAGAGAAATGAATTTCTTCATAAGCATCTCGTTTCATATTTTTTTAGTCCGATAAAGATACCAAATTCATACGCTAAGTAGTTATCGATCTTCTCTTAAGAAGGTTTGCTTGAGAAATGTGGTCCACATAAAGGATATTGGATACATACAAAGACTTTGGAATACATCAAAATAGACATAAGTTGGAGAGTACCTTCACGTGCACCTCATGCGCCCGATCTAGGATCATTCGCATGCACCTCACGTGCTACCAACTTTAGTCTTAACACTTAAACTCATAATCCATAAATCTTCAACATACATCCTTATTTTTTTTTTATTTTTTTTTGCTTGCTTTAGTAACTTCTTAACTCGGAACCTTCACGGTTTCAGTCCAAGACCTACCGCCAACTGCTAGGGTTGGAATCTAGGATCCAAGGTCCGATCTCAATCCGAAGTCTTAAAGCACCTTAGCTCATACATAACAACGGGCTTTAGGGTAGCTCCGAAACCACATGCGTACTACGCTTATACAACGATATACAATACAACTCAACTAGCGTGTATCCATGATGTGTACCCAATTTCTCAAGCAAAGATTCTTTTAAGAAGATAAAGGACTACTCATCGGCTAAACCTAACATCTTTAATTATTTTGTACATATATGGGGTGAAGCAATTTTGTGGGAACAAAAAGACATGAGTACCTTCGATGAGCCTTAAAGAGATCCAACTACTCTATGCTTAGCATCTAACTTCTAAAGAAACTCTATCACTTCTCGTTCTCTGAAAATTTAAAATCCCAAATAATGAGTTCCGCGAATGCTTAGCCGATAATCATTTTTAAAGATTACATTGGTTAAGGGAGACAAGCTAGGGCTCAACACGCCCGGATCAAGTCAAAATTTTTATTCTCACTCTTACCTAGTAGGAAAGTCAAACACGGTGTCAAAACTTTTATTCTATTTTTGCATAAGTTTTATATTTTTTCATTTTTTCTTTGGAATTTTTCAAAATTTTTCAATTTTTTTTTAGGATTTTTGAGGAAAAACGGGGTTGCGTAAGTAAACAGCAATGGTGAAAGTAGGGGTGGCAATCGAGTCGTGTTTGTGTTGACCTATTCGGGTTCGCGTGTTGGCGGGTTAGTATAAACTCTACCCAAACACGACCCATTTATTAATCGTGTCAAGAAACTCAACCCTAACCCGCACCTGCATAACACGTGTAACCCATTTTTGACCCGTTTAACCTATTTAACCAAATAGGTCAAGTAGTAAATATGGTTGGTGGTTTATTAATTTAACTAATTTAAATGCCAAAATGTTATAAGGATTTAAAATATGATAAAAATAACAGACAAGTAACTATACGACAATTTTCTCAGTTATAAGCGTCAATTTATATGATATAAGAGGTATAATCGTAATTCAATTATATTAAGTTCATAACGAAATATATTTAATCCACATCCAACATAAAAAGGTGATGCTCGTGGATTGCAACACGCACTACGTTTTACCTCTTGAGGGATCTCGAGAAGCTTGCAATCCCCACCAGGCAGTGTACCTGACCGATGTAGTATAGTGAAGTGGCAAGTACCGGGGGATTGATCGTTCTCTCACAGGGAATAGTGTTCGTTAGGCTAAAGACTACTCTAATCTAGGTCTAAGGGTGGAGGAAGATTCTTTTTGTATTTTTATATTTTATGAAAGCAGTAAAATCTCTGGTTTTGGAGGATAGGGCGGAATTAGTTGCTAGTCAACTAACCCAAGTTATCTACTTCTAAGCTACTTATATTTTTGTATTTTTTTGTTTTAGAGAAAATCAGTGGTGGAGAATAGTGTTTACTTAGATTTCATTACTCCCTAACTATCTTTTACCATGTAATTAGTATGTTGAGTTTGCGTGGATGACGGGTGTATTCCTAACAAGTCGTAGGGAGTGCGTTCAATTCCCTAACTCTATAAGTTCCTACCTCACTCTATGACGATACGTCAAGCATCCTATCATGAGCTCACCGATAGCAACCTATGCATGAAATACTACCTTAAAATCGATAACGCACATACGATTCACGTTTCTAAAGACGTTCAAGCTTGTTACCGTATAGGAGATTAGCCAGTTTTCTCTAGTCTAACGTAGATGAAACATTCATCCAAATACAATCACAACATACACATCACATGATAATCAATAGTTAGGTTTCATTAGATCTAAGCAAACACAAAGTAAATTAGCCTAGCATGTTAAAAGAAAGACAAGTACAAGCATAAATCACACAACACATAGACATATTGTATGAATAAAGACTTATCTTGGATTAAACATGCAAGTTAGAGGGGTTAGGATACCCTCTAAGGTCACTAATACACGAACTAGGGTTTAACCCTAAAGTTCTTCACACCAAAATTCGACTCTAGTTCTCCAAAGTTATATAAAGTAAAGAAAAATCGTTCTATATATATAGAAAACGCGGGCTGACGGCGTCAACCCAATAGGTGACGTCGTCAGCTCGGCGATTAGGGTTTTCAGACGGCCTTCCTTGACGTGGTCATAATTGCTGGTTCCAGATCTGACGGCCTTGGTTGACGGCGTCACCAATTTGCACTACGAACTCTCTGGCCCGTCACGAGTATTTTTCCAATTCTGGACTTCACTTTTTCCTGACGGCATCACCTTGTAAAGTGTGACGGCGTCACCTTCTGTAATCTTCAAGGTCTTTTGAGTTTTTGTTGTTTTCCGCACTTTTTCACTCCGAAAACGCCCGAAAATGCTTCTTTTGTGATTTTCCCTTCAAAAGTACCTAAAATGAGAAAAGAAACGACTTTGGGTGAAATCCAAACCAAAAACATACGAATTAGGACTCAAACCGACCCCTAAAAACGTAACATTTTTCGTCTCATCAAAAGGCATATTATACATTTAATTATTAGAGTCTTATATACTTAAACGGGTTCACGGGTTGACCTGTTTAATATTTGTTCAACCCAAACACGACCCATTTATTAAACAGGTTAGACGGGTTGACTCGTTTTTTACCCAAACCTTTTTATCCTCAACCCAAACCTGTTTAACTTCGTGTCGGGTTCGTGTCGTTTATCGTGTCGTGTCGATAATTGCCACCCCTAGGTGAAAGTGCTAGGTCAATCAAATTGAAGATTCACCCCCCCCCCCCAGACTAAAGAAAAACATTGTCCTCAATGTTTCGAAGGTAAGGGTAATCCTAACAATAAATCTAAGGCCGTTTATAAAGTATGCCAAAGATACCATTAGTCGATAAGATTTTGGATATTTGATTTCCAAGCAAGCATCAAGACATAGGACTCGAGTGGAGATGACACGAACCAACGAGCACGAGAGTCATCATGAATTGGGGAAATCCTGCACATACACAAACAACCAAGCAAACACAATATTGGAAGAGGTCTCCCTCCTCGCGTTACTTATTAGAAACTAAAAATGAAATAAAAGGATAAGCATGGGGTGCCTCCCACGAAGCGCTTGTTTAGTAACGAGTCGTGTAGCTTAGACTCGCCCCGAATTTACTTGTCCTTGGGGGAGCAAAT
>LBNU01035810.1:49019-60050 GCA_014162995.1 Artemisia annua | reverse complement strand
AAATTTTTCAAAATCGGGTAAAGAATCCTTGAGCTCAGGCTCCAAAGGATCTGACGGCTTAGAAATATCGACCTCTTCCAAAACGGAGTTTCTTTCCTCAACCGTCGTGAGAGAAGGATGGAAAGAGTCGGGAGTATCAAGAACAAATTCACGATCACCGTTAGAAATTTCCACGGACTCTCTTGGGATTGGGACAAGGTTCTCAGCACTAGACTTATTGAATTCGTCCGATTCCGTTGCCGGAATAGTGTTAAGAGGCTCGTCCCCCATTGTTAGAAAGTCCTTAGGCTTTACGGGAGAAAAAGGAGGTACATCACAATCTTCGGCCGTATCAAAAGTATATTTTTCAAAATCGGGTAAAGAATCCTTGAGCTCGGGCTCCAAAGGATCTGACGGCTCAATAATATCGGAAACAAGTGTCGAAGAACATCTTGGAGAATCCGGAGGTGGGACAAGTGGTGTGCTCTGAGAGCTAGCAGTTTCCACCACTTCCGTTGTAGTCTCTGGTTTTGTTCTTGAAAGACGTGAAGATAAGGCAAGACATTCTTTTCAATCACCGTTTTAAGCTCAGCACGTAAACTTGACGAACTCGTAACTTTAAATCCGGAAAGGGATGGATCAATTCTTGACGGTTTTGGGGGAACAAATGATTCTTGGAAAACTGAAGGTTGGACGTATTTAGCACTTCCATTATCAAGGGAAAGTACCGGGCCCTTTGTCACCTCGGTTTCTCGTTCCATTTCCATCACCGGAGAAGAGGCGGGAGTCGATGGTTCATTATAGATAACACGACCTCTTGCAAGCTCTAAAGCGTATTCAAGTTTAGCGAAATTGTCGTCGAGAGGTTCGAGAGATTTCAAAGAAAAACTTTCAACATTTAAAGGTTCACAAGATGGAGTGGGATTGCCACTCGAAGCATCGATTTCGTTTTCTTTTTTCAAAGTCTCGTCTTCTCTGCTCTCTTCAGAATTTTCCTTTTCTTTGTTTCTTTGA
Source organism: Artemisia annua (assembly GCA_014162995.1). NCBI lineage: Eukaryota > Viridiplantae > Streptophyta > Magnoliopsida > Asterales > Asteraceae > Artemisia > Artemisia annua. The sequence continues at coordinate 59,057 of LBNU01035810.1, read as the reverse complement.
AGAATTAACTCTTTACACTCCTTCATTAGACTGAGTAGTGATTCTGTCTCTTCTTTCCATTTTGAATACAACTCAGAATGAATATAATCAACAGATTGCTCAAAATTCTGAGTATTTTGGAATGAGAAGTTATTGACATACGGTTCTTGCTCATAAAGGTTTTGAGGAGGGGAGTAAGAATCATTTTGAGGATAATTGGCAAGGTTCGAATTACAGTTTTGAGAGTATGAATCTCCAAACAAAAACGCACACATCGAACAAAATCCATTTATGAGATTGCTACCACACCTCATGCAAGTACACCGTTGACAACAATTTGAAGTCGGATCCAAAAAATCTCCACATCCATCACAGAAAGGTTGATCGAACGAAGATAAGTAAGGCTGAGGTGGGTAGTGAGAAAAGTTGTTGAATGTATTCGGGTTTTGATCATACGTGTAAGGATTACAATTCGAACAACATCCGTCCTGAAGATCATTACCACACCTTTCGCATATGCCCCAATTAGCATATAATGATTCCATGAGAATTAAACAAAAGAGGATAAGAAGATTATTTTTGGATTTTATGTTTTGTAAAATGAAAAGTTAAAAATGAAAACCAATTTTAAAAAAAAAATCTTTTTGGATTTTTGATTTTAGAAAAGTGAAATCAAAAGTGAAAACAAATTTGAAGAGAAAATCTTTTTGTGTTTTTATACTTTGAAAATATTTACAAAAGCGTTAACTTCTCGAAAGAAGGATCTTCAAAACACATTACTCAAACGATCGAACGACTTAATCTTATCAACCGCTCCCCGGCAGCGGCGCCAAAAATTGATCGTGGCAGAATTAAGCGGTTAAGCTTATGAACCTAGAGTCGTAGTCCCAACGAGGGTTGAACTGATCTCGTCACTCAAGATCGTGAGATATGTGAGATGAATAGGTTTTAAAAGATGATTTTTGTTTTGATTACACTACAACGACAATTAAAAAAGCGGTTAAAGTAAAGGAAAGCAATAAAGTGACGCAAATAAAATAAACAAGTAAAGTTGCATGAAATAAAGTGACTTAAAGAAAGCGATAATTAAAGTGCGATAAGTGATGAAAGCAGTAAATGAAAACAGTAAATGAATTTAAAGACAATATGTTTGCAAAGTAACGTGAATAAACTCACTAAGTATTAGCCAAAGGTTTATGGCGAGTTATTTTCCTTTCTCTAGATTAGTTGTCAATTAATCTTTTGAAAAGGTAGTAACTCTAGACGTGTGATTTAATTGATCTCCGGATTTTGTTCTTCAAACAATTAAATCACGTATCCAAATAATCTAACGATTATAAGGCACAAACCTTTAATGCTCACACTTAGCTCGCAAACCCTAGTCACTAAGCAAACACAAATTAAACTACTCGCGACTCATATTAAATTAAATAAAGCGATGAGGAAAAATAAAAGTTAACGTTGAAAATAAAATGTTTTTGGAATTTAAGATTTAATAAACAAAAAAGAAAAGTTTACTAAGCGACGAAAGAAATGTAGAAGACATAAAAACATTAAACGTGAATAAAGTTTAAAACTAGAAACGAAAAGATATAAGACTTAAATAAGAAAACGTTACTAAAAAGATTTAAGAAAATTTTGACAGAGTAACGTTTAGATTTAAGAAAATAAAGAACCTCACTCGATGAGACGATGAGGTGAAACAATGCCTAACTCGGCGTATAAAAGAAATGATACTCGCAAGAACATAGAAACATCCCATACTCGCAACACTTTGGTCCCATACTCGCTAAGACTTAAACTAAACCATACTCGCAAGAAACTTTGGTCCCATACTCGCAACTCAAAGAAATGATACTCGCAAAAATGGATGATACTCGCTAAAGGAACTGTGATACTCGCAAGACAAAAAAAAAGAACCCATACTCGCAAAAAACTTAACTCATACTCGGAAGAACATAGTTCATACTCGCAAATCTAGGGCATACTCGCTAAAATATAAACATACTCGCTAACTTGATCCATACTCGCAAACAAGAAAACTCATACTCGCAAAAATTAGACAAAACCCATACTTGCAAAACCCTAAAATTTTGATACTCGCAAATCCTAAAGAAAAAGATGCTGGAACAAAAAGACGCAAGGAAAATCAATTCTAAACACCTAAGGACTTGTAAAAGCTTTGTAGAAAACAACTTTAGACAACAAATAAGCTTGACAAAAAGCTAACGAAACCATAACAAGCCCTAACCCATAACTTCTAAACCATACGAAAAGAAAAACATGCAAAGGTGACAAACTTTTGTAAAAGATTTAGACAAATGTAAACAAAGATTAATAATACTCAAAGCTTGTAAAGATTAAAGAGAAAGATTAAGATAAAAGACAATAAGCTAGAAAGAAAAGTTTAAGACATGGAAAATAAAACTTGCATTCAAATAAAACTTACACTAAATAAAACTAATTACCTACTCCTATGAGGACCAACCCTCTAAATCTAACCAACCCTCCTAATGAGGTCTAATCCTCTATTTATAGGCCAAGAGCTTCTAAAGTTTTGACAATGTTGCAACTTAAGCCCTTGAACCTTTACAATTCATGAAAATAACACTAGAACTTCATTACAAACGTTACTAATAAACTAAATACTAAACGTAGAAGTCTTGTAACGTTGAGGATTTGAGTAGACGTGTATTTCAAAGGTCTTCAAAGATGTGCAAACAATCACTTGCTCGAATTTGGGAAGCTTATTCTTATGAATCTCTTTCAACTTCGATTAAGTGTTTCTATCATCTTCTTGAGCTTTTAAGAAATAACTTTGTCGTCTTGGGCTTTTCTTAAGTAGATATCGTCATTGACTCGGCTTCTTGACACTTTTCCACACCTCGTGCTCGTTTTAGGGCTTTTTGGTTGATTTTTGTGTCATTTATGCAATATCCTTCCCTGCACGATCACAAACACAAAAACACGATATCTTTGGCGTTTAACGTTAGTTTTTGGTCTTATAGAGCCTGAAAATGGTGAATAAAAGGTATGTGAATAAGCACATACCAATGTGCTCGTTTCCAAGAAGATCCCAAAACTATCCATCTTGAAGCTGTAAAAAGAATTTTTAGGTACATCAAAGGCACTACACATCTAGGATTATGGTATCCCAAAGGAACGGGTGTAGAAACCATAGTGTATGCCGATTCGGATCATGCGGGTGACTATGTTGATAGAAAAAGTACAAGTGGTATTTGTACTTTTGTTGGACATTGTCTCACCTCATGGTTCTCCAAGAAGCAAACGGCCCTCGCAATCTCAACAAATGAAGCCGAATACGTATACGCCGGAAAAGCGTGTCAACAAGCTCTTTGAATGAAACAAGCGCTCGTAGACTACGGAATTGAAATTAAAAACATATCTATTATTTGCGATAACAAAGGAGCCATCGACCTTAGTAAAAATCCAGTCCAACATGCTCGTACCAAACATATAGAAATCCGTCATCATTTCCTTCGTGACAATGTTCAAAAAGGAAACATTTCTATCGAGAAAGTATCCTTCGAAGACAACATTGCCGATATTCTTACAAACACCTTAAACATGAACCATTTAATCTTCTTAGACTAGGACTAGGACTCATGGAACCTACTTCATAAATTTAAACGTTGGATAAAATTGTAGAAATTCAAAACAAATATTTCTAGTTTGTACATCTGCAGGTCTGGCGGAACCAATGGATACAAAGGGCGGAACCCTCTGTTTGGTTCTGGCCATTCCGTGGAACGTCTGCACAGAATTTCATTTTTATATTAAAAACAAACAACCCTTTATCCTACATCACTCATCAAAAATAGTTACTATTCATTTCCACACCCATCTAAACTCAAAAATTAGTGTTCCAATTGTAAGTATTCTAAACACAATTACTCTCTTTATCTATGTCTAGGAAATTCTATTTATGCACAAAAATACAAACTTGGGGTTATGTATCAACTTAGGAAATCATGTAGAACATTTGCTATAAATAAAACTAATTATGTTTTCCATTAGTTAGGAATTACATCCGGTAGAACATTATCACAATATATCAAAAACCCCATGTCAAAGTTGTTGGAAAAACTTCTCACATTTAGGAAAAATATTTTTTTTCTTGCATTGTGAATACAAAATCAAAACGTTACTTTCAAACCATAACTTGCATAATGTCTCTTGAATGCTAAAGAGAATACATAACTAATATGTATTTTCGAGTACATTCAAACGAAGCTACATTGAATTAGGAGCGTTTGGGTTATCTTTGTTTTACAACAAAAGCTTGCACTTTAAAAAAAATGTTTTAAGCATCAAAATGAGTCGAGATAACCGCACCTCCACATCGTTTTCATATAGGCACACACTAGAATTTTTAGAATTCTTAATCATTGTTTACTAAAACTAAAATATGAAAATTATGTTTCTACGTTAATCATGCCTCCCGCAACATTCTATGACCACAAAGACACCACCAAATACCTACCCAAACACCATAAGACCAAAGGTCTCACCTCAAACCAAGTAGAAATCTTTACGAACCTTGAGAAGCGTTATGTCCATGAGGGGAGAACCATAGACCCTACTTTTCTAGCTGGAACTAACATTCATGAGGATCTTTCTTTCATCAACTTTGATTGCCTCTTAGAAATAGATGAACCAATTTGCCCATGTTTCATTCTAGAATTCTATGCTTCCGTGAACCTTAGTACGGATCATGATGGTCACATGTCCTTAAACTTTTCAATCAATCAAAATGATTATGAAGTTCCTTTGCACCAATTTGCTCAAGCTCTACGTATTCCAAATAGGGGTACGTGTCTTTACACCGACAAGTGCCACTATCAATTCTTGATCACATCAATGACCTTATCCATCCATATGACACCCCTCTAGTTAGCAAGGAAGTCATTCGTGACCACCTTTTTGTTAGGACCTCTCGTACTAGGAGAACCAGAACGGGAGAGGAAGTTGCAAAAGATCCTTTTGGAATGGAGCTTAATGAGTTAAGACCACAATTCTTGAAATGGGAAGAGATCATTAGGGCCAATGTGATAAGCACCTNTCAATGACCTTATCCATCCATATGACACCCCTCTAGTTAGCAAGGAAGTCATTCGTGACCACCTTTTTGTTAGGACCTCTCGTACTAGGAGAACCAGAACGGGAGAGGAAGTTGCAAAAGATCCTTTTGGAATGGAGCTTAATGAGTTAAGACCACAATTCTTGAAATGGGAAGAGATCATTAGGGCCAATGTGATAAGCACCTTAGGAAATAGGGACCATATCAACACTTGCCTTTGATACATGCTCTATAGTATGTCCACCTGCCAAACCTTCAACTTGGCTTACTACATTGCCAAAAGAATGGCAAACATCTCAGTCCAAGGTACCACCGCTCTTCCATATGGAATGCTTCAGACTCGCCTCTTTAGGTTTTGTGAACCCATTTGTCCAAGTCCTAAAGGTCTTCGTCTAGACTACTCTCTTATTCCACACACCTTTGCACCATTGAGTGATGAGAGAGTTTACAAAGCCAAAGGAAAACGTTCTCACCCTCCTTCCTCATCGTCATCATCATCCATGAGTGAAGACGACGGCTTACCAAATTCTAGGCTTCCACCACTCGAGTACCTCTCGCAACTTCCATCAATTCCAAATGAGTCGGAGGAATACAAGCAATCAAAAGGGATTTGGAAGTGCTTTGGACGCTACCTCACAAAGATTGACAAGAAGTTGAGCAAGAAATGAGTAGTTTAGAGGGTGTTTGGCACAAGGGTGCATTTGAACAATTTGGTCGTTGAAACAATGTTATTTTATGTTTTTATGAACTTGTAGGATAATATTATGTCTGTGGATCATGTGTAAAATAATAAAATTTGCAGGGGATAACTTTTTAGTACTATGCTATTTTCCATTTTTCGCCTAAAAAGTGAAAGTTAGGATCGCTCTTGTGATCTCTATCGGTAAGCATGTTACTACTTGCATTTTTAGCATCTTCTATTCACATTTGCAAAGTTACTTTAATTTTGAGAAAAAAATTTGAAATCAGAAATTGTCTACTGTTCCAAAAAAATGTTCTGTAAAGATTCTGATGGTCCACGGAAACGGCGGAACCAATAAATTGGTTCCGGCCGTGTTGTCGATTGGCTCCGCCAATCTGGACCAACGGAAAAGGCGGAACCAAAAATTTGGTTCCGGCCTTGTTGTCAATTGCTTCCGCAGATCTTGCAGCTCAGGTTTAATCTTTGAATTTTTTGAATTTTTCTAGTAATCCTTAGGTTCCAAACTTGCTTCCTACATGATTGTTAGTATTTATCACTAATTCTAGAGCCCTCTTAGCACACTTTCAACAATAGGAACATCATTCCCACCAAAATTTCAAATTCGACTAAACTAACCCAAGGAACCTTTCTGTTACAAGGAAGGAACCTTTCCTTTGGTTCCTCCAAATCCGTGGAACTTCTGACCACATAGATATTCCATGATCACATAGCATTTAGTGCAAATCTTGGTCTTTCACTCAATCCAACTCCATTGGATTGACTTCTAATGGTGTGACTAGTTCTTGGAACTCTTCCAAATGGTTAGGAACCTACAAATTTGTATGGAACAACATCGAATCCAAACACTCCTTTCAAAATCTTGTTCTTCCAATAAATTGACGAACATTTCACACTTTCAATTCATACCATCACCTTCACTTCTCTTAATCTTATACTTTTAGCTAACCAAAGTCTTGCAATGACAAAATCCAACACCTCATCCGAATCCTCTAGACCAATTAGGAAAACCGCAAGGATAAGTGTAAAACCATGTTGCTTCAACAAAACCATCCAAGTAAGCTCATCATCATCAAGTGACTCATCACTCAACATTTCCTCACCCATCCAAGATACAAATTTCCTCAACCTTGCAACTCCAACACCGTCTCCAAAACCTTGCAATGCCAATGCAATCACTACTCCTCCACCAACTAAAACACCAAGTGATCCAACACCACCTTCGGCACCAACTCAACCATCAAAAACTCCATCACCTCAATCACCAAAATTAACACCAATGGAACTTTTTCAAACACCACCAACATCACCACATCCTTACTTGGAAACTTTAGAAGACCTACCACCTAGATCATCAAACCCACCACCTTTGCCACTTTTTGACACCATTGCTCAAATGGAGACTCAACAAAACCAAGGTTTCAACCAAGTGAGCCATTAGATCATGCACCTCATCAACCATCATTGGTAGAGCGTTTGGCTTACCGATATGCTAGACCATCAATCTTTCCACATGATCAAGTTCATACACAACCACAACCATTGTTGTTCCACCCCATAAACAAAGACATTCATGGTCCTCTTTATGGAGAACCAAGCCTCAACCATCATGATCAACAACAAGAACCACCTCAAGAGCATTCTCAACACTTTGATTCCCTATTTCCTTCCTACGAGGAAATAGAAGCATCCATATGGGCCAACTCTCCAAACACCCATGAGGAACTCAATACTCGCTTGAACCACCTTTGTGCTTTCAAGCATATGGTTGACTCACATCTCAACCATGTCATGGATTTCCAAACGGCACTATACTCATCTATTGTAGGAAATCAAAACACCTCTCAACCATCCACATTTGCTCAATCAACCACCAATGACCCTTGTAAAAGAACTACCGGGAGTGGTTGTACACTTGTAAAAAAACTCGACATCTAGCTTAGTGTCGGAAATAGGTGTAAGCGACATGTAAGGTTTTCTCCGCCGGTTAAAGGAGCTTGTTGACTAGTGCAAGAAACTCTCGAGTTGGATACTCGGGGCGTGGAGTAGGGAAAGGAAAAAGAGTCCTTGTAGCCAAACCACGATAAACATTCGTGTTGTGGTTTGATCGTTTCTTACTTTTATTCTTGCATATTATTTATTGCTTATTTGTTTAGTTGTCAATTACACGTAAAAGTTTTTAAAGAAAATCAAGTTAAAAACCGGTAAACTATTCAACCCCCCTTCTAGTTTTCCACAATTGGCATCAAGAGATACGTTATTCAAGTTTTTAAAATATATTGTATCTTAAAACTTGAAACGATCCATGGATTTTGAAAACTTTAAAGAAGGGCAATCTATGCAAAGACCACCATTATTTGAACCAAATGGTTTTGTATATTGGAAAAATCGTTTTGAAACTTACGTAAATTCAAAGGACATAGACCTATGGTATATTATTATTGAAGGTGATCACAAGGCTACTTTTAAGGATATTGGAAGTGGTCGGGATGAGGATAGTGCACTCACTAAACATAGTGATGATCAAAAGAAACTAATCGCTAAAAATAATGAAGCTAAAATGATGTTTTATAATGCTTTACCAAAGAAAGAGTATGAAAGAGTTTTTATGTGCAAAACCGCTAAAGAAATTTGGCAATCTTTAATAATTACTCATCAAGGAAACTCACAAGTTAAGGATAACAAAATTAATCTTCTTGTCCAACAATATGAACAATTTTCTATTCCTGAAGATGAGACTATTGATAATGCATTTGCTAGATTTAACACTATCATTACTTCACTTAAAGCACTTGATGAATCTTTTTGTAACAAGAATTTTGTCAGGAAATTCCTTAGAGCACTTCATCCAAAGTGGAGAGCAAAAGTAACGGCTATTGAAGAATCTAAGGATCTCTCAAGCATGTCACTTGACGAGCTATTTGGAAACCTCAAAGTTCATGAGATGGTAATTGAAAAAGATTCGGAGATAGTTAAAGGCAAGAAAGAAAAGGTTAAATCCATTACCTTGAAAGCTAGAGTAGAATCAAGTGATGATGAGGAATCAAGTTCGCATAGTGAAGATGAAGAATATGCCATGGCGGTTAGAGACTTCAAGAAGTTCTTTCGAATGGTTAAATGATACTTTTTAACGTGATTAGTTTATGTAAGCATGCAACTTGAATAATGAATATAAAAGAAAAAGTACACAATTTTTACTCAAACCCATTTGTAAATTAAAAAAAATTAAGTTTAAGACATAATAGTGGAGTCCAAAGGTTTTAGGAATTATTAATAGTGTGTTAATTAATATTCATTTGGTTAGCTATTTAGAATCGAGTTTATTGATAAAATTTATTAATATTAGTTAGACTTCAATGTTAATTTTCAATAAAATTAGTTGTACAATAAAATGAGATGAAGCTAAAAAGGTTTGTAACGATTTTTACAGTTTATGTGACATTATTATATATACATTATTACACAAACTTTAACTTACAAACTTAATAAAGAAAATATATAATAACACTCAAAGTTAACATGTTTTTAGAAGCGTTAATAGTGTTTTTATGCATGTTATTTGGTTACTTTTATATGCTTTTGCAACTAAATCGTATCAAAGTATGTTTTTGTAGCATATGTAGCCAAATGTAGGAAAAATTAGGAAAAAGTGAAGAAAATGGAGCACATGCGATTACATGAAGATTCCCAAGTTCAAAGTCCAATTTGTGAAGGAATTCATGAGGAGAAACCGAAGTTTGGTCATTTCTAAGTTCCAAGTTCAGAGTTAACCAAGTGTGGATAGTACATGAAGAAATAAGGAGAAACTGCAAAGGAAATTAACTTCTTGTACAGGAATCTTGGTCTTTTGTCTCAAAGTTCTAGGCCCTTCTTAGTGTCTTGTTACCCAAGTTCTAGCATTTATGTTCCTAATTGATTGTTAGGAGTATTGGACAAGCAAAAGGGGACTTCTTAAACACAATTCACAACAAGTCATAACAAGAATTGAAGGAGACATTTACTCTCATTACTACTCTCAATTATTATCATCATCAAGCTCTCAACAAGGCAAAATTCGTACAGAAAGTTTCAGTAGCATTTGGAGAACCAAGGAAGCAACATTTGGAGGCGAAAATCTCAAGGAACCATCACTAGTACTTAGGTTATCAATACCTTGTCATTTGTTATCAATCTCCAAGCATTGTAAGACTATTAACCATGGATTCTAATGTTAAATATTCTGAGTTTGTTTACATATTTGCCATGAGTAGCTAGATAC
>LBNU01035810.1:18579-31320 GCA_014162995.1 Artemisia annua | reverse complement strand
AATCCAAACACCTCTTTAAGAGAAATGATTTTTGGTTTTCAAAGCAAATCACTGATTAAACCATTGAAGCTATATCACAAGGATTTATGATGATGTAAAAAGTGAATTTAAGCACAAAACCACAGATTATTACTACAAATACTCAAATACCAAAGCTATGCTAAAATGGCAGTCAAACAAGAGATTTGAGCAACAAAGGAATCCAACTAACAATCAACTAATTTTAAGCTATAATCTTGACTAACAACACCTAAGAAGCACAAAGATCATAGATAAGCAATAACAAGCAGTGCTACAGTTAAAAATAGGAAATGAGATTTTGGCTTACAGATTGCTCTCCAGCTAAAATCAAGAACAAGGGACCAAGTAACCAATCCTATAGGTTCTCCACAGAACCACTAACCCAAGGCCATCCAAAATTCACCCTGCTCCAGCTGTGATCACCATCTTCAACAATTTTTTGATTTTTCACTGAATTTTCTTTATTTTTTTTTTTTTTTTGCTTTTTGATTCTAAACTGTATTTTAAAGTTTCTAAAAGCTTTTATAAGCTTTCTAGGAGCTTATGTGACCTATCTCAGTCCATAACAACAACTAACAACAACATTAAACTACAAAGGAAATTTTGAATGAAATTTGCACAATATGGAAATCAAACTGAAAGACTTGAATTGATTGCTTAAAAAGGTTTACAATACACTGAATTGAACTATTTTAACACTAGAAAGCTTGAAAGTACAATGAGAATGATAAAAATTAGCTAACGACCTAAGTTACACTAAATTATACTAGTTATCCTTCATCTCTGTATCTTCTTCCTTTTATAGGAGAGATTAGGGTTTCTTGGAGTCTTCTGAGCAATTCCCATAGCCATTGGATGTCTGAGATGCAATCTTAGCCGTTGGATCACTTTTGGCGCCAAAAAGAAAATTGCAATTTGCTCTGTTATAATGCAAGGGGTGGTGGCATTAAATGCACTTGTCTTGTTAGGTGAGAGTGGCGGGGTGAGTGGTTTGGGCAGTGGAGATGGTGGGTTGAGGTGATGGTGTTGCAGAGCAAGTGGAGGGGGTGGGGGTGAGAGGGAAGGGGACGGGTTTGAATGGTTTGACCAAGGGGGTGGGTTTTATTAGTAAAATGGGTTTTTGGGCCTGTGGGTTTGTTGGGCCAAGGGATGGGTGGACTGGTTTTTATGTTTGGGTTTGTTTTGGTTTTGGACTTGGGTTTTAGTAGTAATAAGGTGTCCGTTTGGGTTAGAATTTAACACAAGGACCAATATTGTAATTTCTGAAAATATGGAGGACCTGAATTGACAACTTCCCAAACTTGTAGAAAGGGGTATTCTTGCCAAGTGATGAATAGTATGAGGACCTGTTGACTTTTCCACATTTCTAAATATCCAGGGACTAAAACTGCCAAGTTTCCAAAGTATAGGGACCTGTTTTGTAATTTCACCAAATTTCACACCCAAGGACCATTTGTGATAACTTTTACTTTCCAAGGACCATAAAAGACTTTTTCATTCAAAAAATGTTTGCTCAGGGGCCATTTCTGCCAATTTTGAAACTTGAAGGACTAAATGTGTAATTTTTGCAAACTTGCCACCAAAGGACTAAATATGATTATTTGTGATTTCAAAAGGACCTTTAGTGACTTTTTATTGAAAATAAATGCTTAGGGACTAGTTTTGTCAATTCTTGATAGTTGAGGGACTGAAACTGCCAATTGTGCAAACTTTGTTCGTTTTTCATTTGTTTTCAAACATTTTGCATCTAAAACATATAAAACACACTTTTGGAATATTTTCACTATTTTGATGCATTATTGGGTGTTTTTGGATGTTTTGGCAGTTCAGATGAGACAAAAATGATGAGTATTTACACACTCATCAATCCCCCACACTAAGATATTGCTAGTCCCTAGCAATCTTTTGGAAAACTTAATGGATTTGATGTCTCTTTACCAAAAGCCATTACTTCTGGAGTAGCCAAATGTTTCAGTTCAAGTAAGAACCATGGTACACTGATAACCATGTGATTTTGAGCAAACCACCAGCTGTAAACGGGTTTGATTTGTCTTTACCAGAAACCGTTTGCTTCTGGACTAGCCAACTCTTTACTGATTAGGATATGGTGAGCTGATTACCGTGCAATTTTTGGCAAATTGCAAGCCATCAACGGATTTGAGATATCTTTACCGGGAGCCGTTTGCTTCCGGATTAGCCAGACCTTTTGTGGATGAGACATGGTGGACTGATAACCATTTGTCGTGTTAGTGCAAAGCACTCACACCAAAAAGAAAAAATTTTTGGCCAAAATGGGGGAATTCAAGCTTTTTTAGATGGAAAAACGTAATCAAATTCGCTAGAATTTCCCCCCCACACTAGAATTGAATATTGTCCTCAATATTCAAAGTCCCGGCCATTATGCCGATACTTTGAGATGTAAAAATGTTTAGATTGAGGCAAGTGTGGGAACCATCAAGAATAAAGCTTCTTAAATAGAAGCTATCACTTCTTTTAAAGTGATGATGAATGATGAATGTTTTTTTTTTTTTTTTTTTTTTTTTTTTATTTTTTTTTTAAAGATATGTACATGCAGGGGCCATCTCCCCCACACTAGGATGGTAGAAAGTAGAAAGAAGTTAGAAACATGGGTGAAAACCTGTGGCATGCTAATTTTTGATCACCGAGTCACTAGCTTGACTCGATCCCCGCATTCATTGGTTCATGGGGAAAGTTTGGAGATTCGGGACAACCATGGGTGGTATGTCCCCTCCAAAGTAATGCTTCAACCTGTGACCGTTCACTTTGAAATTTGGTCCGTCCTTTGAGACAATTCGACGGTACCATATGGAAAAACTTTAGTCACAGTGAAAGGGCCAGAAAAACGGGTTTTGAGTTTGCCCGAGAAGATCTTCAATCTAGAGTTGAAAAGAAGGACTCGATCACCAATGTTGAAAACGCGGTTTTTGATTTTTGAGTCGTGTATCTTCTTTGTCTTTTCTTTGACAATCAAAGCGTTCTCGTATGCCTGATCCCGAAGTTCATTTAATTCATTCAGCTGAACTTTACGGTGATCACCCGCAGTTTGGAGATCGAAGTTAGCATGTTTCAGGGCCCAGTAGGCTTTGTGCTCAAGCTCAATCGGTAGATGACACGCCTTTCCGTATAGAAGCTTATAAGGAGTACACCCGATGGTTGTTTTGTATGCTGTACGGAAGGCCCAGAGTGCATCATCTAGTTTATCCGACCAAGAGGCACGGTTTTCACCTACTGTCCTCTCCAGAATCCGCTTAATACCACGGTTCGAAACCTCCACTTGCCCACTTGTTTGGGGGTGATACGCAGTGGAAAGACGGTGAGTTACATCGTACTTTTGCATGACTTTATCAAATTTTTCATTGCAAAAATGTGTACCACGATCACTAATAATGGCTCGTGGAGTACCGAACCTAGCAAAAAGAGATTTCAAGAATTTTACGACTACTCGGGCATCGTTGGTGGGTAAGGCTTTTGCCTCAACCCATTTTGACAAGTAGTCAACAGCCACGAGTATGTATTTGTTTCCTCGAGAAGATGGAAATGGCCCCATAAAGTCAATGCCCCATACGTCAAAGATTTCACAGACTTGGATGGCATTTTGAGGCATCTCATTAGTCTTTGAAATATTCTTGTGACGCTGACAAGCGTCACAAGCTTTGACAAAATCCTGGGCATCTTTATAGACCGTGGGCCAGTAGAAACCAGAATCAAACACCTTCTTGGCGGTGTAGTTTGGTATGGTCATAGATGACTCTGATATAATTGGGACCGCTTAAACTCTTTTATGGGCCTATATTTTCCGCACTATTTCCAAATGATGTAAACTAAATGTTTCGGCTATGAAATTTATTCTTAATGGTTGAGTTAAAACTGTTCTTTGTTCCTTGTGTTGTGATACCAATTTAGTAGCACCCGAGTAACATGTACGCTTCCGCTAAACCAGATTTTGGAGGTGTTACAGAGTGGTATCAGAGCCTTGGTTATAGAGAACTGGGTATTTAAAAAAAAACCTAGACTATAACTACTTCTACAAAAATTTGACCCTATGACCGCCACATGCCTACCTGCCGAGCCTGCTGCCTTATTATAAAACATTTTCTTTTAAAGTAAGGGATATATTACTAGTGTAACTAAGCTGAGTATTTCAAAATTCATTGAACCTCGGTGGAATATAGACTGATCACCTATATTCGACCAGGGACAGTTGGACATAGCCTGATCACCTATGTCCGACTCAGAGGTGAATTTTGCGATACTAAGAGTAGTTATATTAGAATTATGTCCAGATTGATTTTCTATTTGATTTCTGAAAGTTTCAAAATTTATGTGTGTGTACATAAACATTGCATAACATGAACATTTACATCTACACACAATACACTCGCATCACAATACTTTCAGCACAATAGTTTTTCTCTTATATGGAATACTCTTTTGGCACAATCTGTGTATGTTACAGTCACGTCTACCCCAAACCCTACACTCAATCGGTGTTGTACCTTCCTTGCTAAGTACACTATTGAAACAACCAACTAATTGCTAGTAGCAATCAACACCCTCCTTCAGGGTCGTACTCTGAACTTACCAAACTCCCCATTTAGCAGAGATGTTAAGCCCAACAGAAACCTTGAGACCTTACGGAGTAGCTTGGACCACCATCTCTGTAACAGACACCTAATCCTTCACGTATCCCTCGGGAATACCATTTGTCTACCTTGCTACCCTCTTATAAGATGCTAAGATGTGTCACTATTAGCATACAAGCTGTTTTCGATTATTCTACAGATCATTTTGCGGTCATCTCACAAAATGTTTTACTGTTATCAAAATTTTGACCCTGCTACCATTTTATAAAGGATGAGTTGTTTTCTTAGTGTCCTATAAACTATTTACGAATCATTTTTACAACTATTTTATTATGATTTAATAAACCGGTTCATTACCTTACTAGCTTTCTATAAAACAACAAACAGTTTTGTTAGCATTTTGTAAACAATATTACAATTATCCTACAAGTCTTACTAAATATTATGAACTATTTTACTCCCCTATGAACTTCTTTACTACTAAATCATAAAACTAAACCACAATGTTGCCACTATTTTACAAATAATAAATTGTTTTCCTCTTACTCTATAAACAGTTTTACAGACCGTTTATAAACTATTCTGCAATCACCTGGCGAAATATTTACTTATTTGACAAGTATTTTATGCTACTATCTCATAAACAGAATAACCAATATCCTCCTTTGTAAACAAACCAAACCTTAGAAGTGAATCCCACACCTCTGCCTGAAACTATAAACGACAATCTACCGAGTCTTGACACCATTTCATCACTGTGCGAGTTACCCAATTCGTTCCTTACGATAAAAGTTCCCCTATTGGTAGTGACTGCTCTGAACTAGGCTATCGATATACCATCACCCTTACGACATTTTGCTCTTTAGGAGTTCTAGATAACTTAGACACAAAATTCAGTTTATATGACCTCACTCCTGAACCGAGATAACATCGAGAAGTTAAGGCTAAAACCGCCACCAACTGAACTTACTACAGAAATCACTTTACCTCACCAAATCATCGAATAGAGGACTTACCAATGACACACAACCTAAATGCCCTCCTAAAAGCGAAGAGAAACCCGTAAACAACCTAGTAAGGCCCATATCTGTTATACGTATCATCACCTCTTCTGAAACAACAAATTATCGGATAGCATGAACTGAATCGCGGGACGCGATTCATTTTAAGGAGGGTAGACTGTAACCACCCGTAATTTTTCAAAATATTATTTTAATAATAGATTTTTATTTATTATTACTTATCTAATTAGCTGAGCATATTCGAGCTCACTTGACTAAATCACGGGAATCTATCCCACGAACTGTGACACACATTAACATATCAAAAAAATTTATTTTTTATCAGAAAATGTGAAATGTTATTTTTCTGACATTTACTGATGATTAAACTCCAAAAACGAGAAGTTATCTCGCATTTTTTAAAAAAAAAAACGACATCGCACGCGTACCGACAACATATTAATAATGGCTTAAAAAAATTTATTATTTATCGGAGTCAATAATTTCATTCTTATACTGTTTTTATTAAAACGTCTCAAGATATATATTTTTCACATTTACGAAGCCGGGATACCGCGTTTGCATTTTAGCTCAACGGGACACGAGATACACGGTGTTATAATAAAACAAAAGTAAACCCCTCCTTATCCCTTGTGCATGCCAGGCGTCCATATTCCCTTTTGATACCAACCCATCTCCTTTTTCAAAGTCAAAACTACATGATTCTATCTTCTTTATGGATCTTAAAAAAAAAGGAGATTGATAGATCATAACATCTTTTTAGGTTTCCTCTGCTGCGTCTCTTCTCCATCACGAGATCACCTAGGAGACCATCAATGAAAAGGACTTTTGCTTATTCAAGTTTCTCACAATACTCTATGAAGGAAAGCATGTCGAAACTTTACTTATTTCCCTCTTTTTATTCTTGCTCGAAAACTAGGAGATCCACACAAGCTCTCATCCTAATCTCATCACAAATAACAAGCTTTCTTAAGATTGGTTAAAGCTTTGTTTTGTTTTGGGTTGCTTTGGATTCGGCTGGATCGTTTGGTCTTCGGGTTCCTTGCTTTTGATCGATCCACAAGCCCTCCCCATTGTAAGGATTCCTTGATCTTACACTTTGTAAATTCCCTAGATATTTTGTTAATAACATGGTTATCTTGGCATTATCTAAGTTACGAATTTTGAAAGATGTGTTTTGCGTTCTAAAATATAATTGATTTTTTTTTATTGTTATCTATCTTGTGTGGCATAAGCAAATCGACTCTCATATAAATTTATAAGAGTATACAATTTTTGGTGATAAACAAGCTAATAAACCATAGATTTAATAAACCACTAAGATTGGCTCAATGATTGGTGGAAGTGTTTATTTCTAATTTTAGCTTATCCTTTTACTTATAGGCTCGTTATGTCAAATACTGGTTGTGTTGGTTTTGTTTTGTGGTCAAACTACTGTTGGGTCGAACCAACAGTGAGGTGGTATATGGTTAATATTTTTGTTGCTTCAATGTATTTCCAACGATTTAGGATTAAATATGATGAGATTGCTTTGAACTCGAATAGATTTTTGGTGTGAGTAGTGTGGCTGTTGGGCCGCGCCCAACCCACAGCCCAACCGCGAGCGCAACCACCCGTATAATGTTGCGTCGGGTACTTGAGGAAGAAGGTGACAGTGGGTCGAGACCCACTCGAGTCAACATGAGTGTGTTTGATCTATTTTACTCACTGATGTCAAAGTAAGTTTCAAAAACAAAATGGTTAAAATCTTAAGCTATTATGTTAAATTGGAGAATTGGATTTGAGTGCGTTTGGTTTTGTTTCACGTGGGACACCAATTACAAGATACCAAACATTAATAAATTTACTATTAACTCCTAATTTTTTTGAACAGTATTAACTCCTAACTTGTTTGATTTGTGCTGTAACGAACCTAACAGTGAGTGCCTTGGTTGTATTACCTTGCCTCCATATTTTGCAACCTTGAAAATTTAGTAAACTAAATGTGTATTGTGTTGGTATTATTATTATTATTATTTTGTCAAGCATAGTATGGGTCGAAGACCCGCTCAATACCAATAATGGTGCGTTCGAGTTGTGTTGGTGTCGAATAGCTCACTGTTGAAACAATATTTCAAAATAACTAGTAAAATGGTGGTTTAATTTTATTTATGTATTGGAATTGGGTCATTTTATTTTGGTTTTGTGCTCACAGTTGACACAAAAATTCCCAAGCAACTCATAACCTAATGGTATAACTACATATTGAAAACTAAGTTCATTTTATTTTTGGGCTGATATCTTGATGAGAGTCGAGGAGTGCATGTGGGCCAAAGCCCACTTGATCAAACATAAGAGTGCATTTGCTGTGGGAATGTTGGTAATTTCATATTTTGTACTCGGTTTACCTCGCAGTTTATTTCCTCGGCTTATTCGACACGTCTCGTATTCGACTTACTAAATAATAACTTATATTGAAAACTTAAAGTTACTTGTAATTTACAAACTGTAAGCTATTATATAAATTCAAAAATTATAAAAGCTATAACTTTAAGATACGTATGAACTAATAAAAATAAAATAAAAATTGTAACTTATTATTATTATTATTATTATTATTATTATTATTATTATTATTATTATTATTATTATTATTATTATTATTATTATTATTATTATTATTATTATTATTTTTCATTAATATCTCCTATAATGGTTTATTTAAATGAAGCTCATTTCGATTACCAAAACTCATTTGAACTTTGAAAACAAAATAAAATGGTTTATTTTTCCTAACATAAAAATGGTGACATCTAGTCACCAAGGGCAAACTAAAACATATACATGGGCCATGCCTGATTTTTGTCGAAATGTGTATATACTTTGCGTATTTTACGAAACCGACTAAAGGACGGAAACGATCCATTATCTATAACACCCACTAACAACCTTTTTCACTAAATCATTATATATATGAGCTCATACTTATGCATATATGTACTTAAACTTATTTTAGTCAACGACGTCTTTTTATATATTTTCGGACCACATCTATTATTCACAATACTTTCTTGTGATTATTTTTCCGTACATTGTCTTTCGGATACCTTTGTAACGAAGACTCATTCGTCAAGTATTTTATTACTTTATACATATGTATATACCTACACACTTTCAAGAGCCAATCTTACAAACGCTTAGAAAACTGATTTAAACATAAACACTGCCACACAAGCAACAATAACATAAACTCTTTAGAACTTTTAAATTTTTTTTTAAACTTCATCGAGTCTGAAACTTAAAACTGTGAACTAAACTTGCCATACTAATTTAGGTCGCGTGTCGGTACCGCACACTTATACCATTTGACTTCACTCTATTAGACTGCTAATTGCTGAGGTGAGTTCATGCCCCCTACTTTTACTTCTTTTATAACTGTTTTGGGGGAGAATACATGCTCGTTTTTAACTAAACTCAATGCTTATTCTATCTGAATGCGCGATTGTTTACTCAAACATTACTATTTTGTTGAAATACTTGATTGATTATTCAAATGCATTTATGTGTATATTGGTTGCACACTTGATTGTTTTCCTCATGGACACAAGTGTTTTATAAACATGGACACAAGTGCTTGAAACATCTATGTGAGTTTATAGCCCCACTTTACTNAACATTACTATTTTGTTGAAATACTTGATTGATTATTCAAATGCATTTATGTGTATATTGGTTGCACACTTGATTGTTTTCCTCATGGACACAAGTGTTTTATAAACATGGACACAAGTGCTTGAAACATCTATGTGAGTTTATAGCCCCACTTTACTTATACTCGATTTACAAATTTTGGGGTGAGAAACATGCAAACACTTTATGGACCAACACTATTCTCAAAAATTATTACGCAGCTTAGCCTAAGCCTTTGAATCCCACTATGCCCAAACTCATGGACCGTCAATTCCTGCTGGGAAGCGCGAATGTTATGGATAGATCTATTGGGGGTGACTCCCCCGTTCGGGTTTGGTCAGATGGGCCAAATGCCGGGCGTATAGCATGTCGGAATACAAGTGTATCAGGATAAACACTTGCCGGGCCTTTATATTTAACATGCTTCTAGAGCATGCACACTGTCGTAGCTTCGGTTGCATGAACTTAGTGCTAGCGTAATAGACTTTTACTTTTATGTGACATTATATTCGTTGTAATGGTCACATACTTTGCCTATGGTCCAACTTTATACCTAATACATATGGTCTACTTTACTGATATTTTTATGACGCTGTGAGTAAAGCAGCGGTCACTAAAACTGAACTTGATTTGTATGTGAAAGATTATTGACACTCGAAAACCTTGTGGTCCACATTACTACATTTACTTGAAAGTAAACTATATTTTTATGACATTGTGAGCGACATAATGGTCACAAAACTTTTACCGAACTCGCATTTCTTTTATAATAAATTGCTTTTATACAAACCTATGGACTCACCAACCTCGTGTTAACACTTTTTAGCATGTATTTTCAGGTTTAAGGCGATAGCTATCTGTTGAAGGCTTTTGGCATGGCATGGTATGGTCATAGATGACTCTGATATAATTGGGACCGCTTAAACTCTTTTATGGGCCTATATTTTCCGCACTATTTCCAAATGATGTAAACTAAATGTTTCGGCTATGAAATTTATTCTTAACGGTTGAGTTAAAACTGTTCTTTGTTCCTTGTGTTGTGATACCAATTTAGTAGAACCCGAGTAACATGTACGCTTCCGCTAAACCTGATTTTGGGGGTGTTACACCGTGGGTCCATCATGACAAGCTTTGAGGATATCCATGGCTTCTTGGCCATAGACACACCGCCTGATGACTTGATCGGCACAGATTTTGAACAAGAAGGGGTCGTCCCAGAAGTAATGTTTGACGTCTTTAAAGAATTTGTTTTTCTGTTGGGACGTCATCCCCTTCACAACAAAGTTACCCGCATGGTAGTTTGCAAATTCGGCAAACCATGGGCTAGTAGAGTCACCTCGAAAAGAAACCGCATTGAGTGTCTCGAGAGGAAACGTTTCATTTATTTCCTTTTTCTCGAACACATCCTGGTGAGGGTTTTCTAATCGGGATAGATGATCAGCTGCTAGGTTCTTAGCCCCTTTTTTATCACGGATAATGATATCAAATTCTTGCAGGAGGAGAACCCATCGGAGCAATCTCGGCTTTGCATCTTGCTTAGCAAAGAGATATTTCAGGGCCGAGTGATCCGTATACACTATGCATTTAGTCAGGATTAAGTAAGGCCGAAACTTTTCAAAAGCATACACCACGGCTAACAACTCTTTTTCCGTTGTGGTGTAATGATTCTGAGCCTCGTTCATAGTTTTACTGGCATAGTGTATAGGCTGAAAGTGTTTGGTTTTTCATTGCCCCAAGACCGCGCCTATAGCAAAATCACTTGCATCGCACATGAGCTCAAAAGGCAGGTCCCAATCGGGGGCAACTAAGATGGGTGCTTCTGTAAGCTTTTTCTTGAGAGTTTCAAAAGCTTCGATGCACTCGGGAGAAAAGATGAAAGGAGCATCTTTTTCAAGAAGATGTGTCATAGGCCGGGCGATTTTAGAAAAATCTTGTATGAATCGACGATAGAATCCGGCATGACCTAGGAAACTCCTGACACCTTTAACTGTGGTGGGATGAGGTAGTTTAGCAATGACATCGACTTTAGCTCTGTCGACCTCAATCCCGTTTTTAGAAATCTTATGGCCGAGGACAATGCCTTCTTTGACCATAAAGTGGCTCTTCTCCCAATTTAGACAAAGATTGGTGTCTTCACACCGTTTGAGCATATTATATAAATTGGAGAGACATGATTGGAAAGAATTCCCAATGACTGAGAAATCATCCATCAAGACCTCCATAGTTTTCCCGATCATGTCGTGAAATATGGCCATCATACACCGTTGGAACGTGCCTGGAGCATTACATAAGCCAAAATGCATACGTCTGTAGGCAAAAGTTCCATAGGGGCATGTAAAGGTAGTCTTTTCTTGGTCCTTCGGATCAATGGGAATCTGAAAGTAACCCGAGAAACCGTCTAGGAAACAATAGTACTCGTTTCCCGCTAATCTCTCGAGCATCTAGTCTATGAAGGGTAGAGGAAAATGGTCTTTACGGGTGGCGTCATTTAACTTGCGATAGTCAATGCATACTCTCCATCCCGTAACCAATCGAGTTGGAATCGACTCGTTTTCTTCATTTGTAACAACAGTAATGCCATCCTTTTTTGGAACACATTGAATGGGGCTAACCCAAGGACTGTCAGAGATAGGGTAAATCAATCCGGCATCAAGAAGTTTGATAACCTCTTGTTTGATAACCTCGTGAATTTTAGGATTAACCCGTCTCTGTTGTTGAACTGCTGGTTTGAAGTCATCCTCCATTAAGATTTTGTGGGTACAGAATTCAGGATTAATACCCTTGATATCGGAGAGTTTCCAAGCAATTGCTTGCTTGTGTGACTTCAGAACCTTTATGAGAGCAGCTTTTTCCTCATCTTTTAAGTTTTTAGCAATAATGACGGGTAATTTATCATCACCCTCCAGAAATGCGTACTCGAGATGAGGTGGTAAGTCCTTAAGTTCGACCTCAGGAAAATCAGCAGTTTTCTCAACATATTTGATTTCCTCGTTATGAAGTTTTTGTGGAAGAACGAGAGGGTGGGATGGATCTTCATTCAACAACTTCTCAAGGAGAAGTATATCCCTGTCCGAGTCAATCTCTTGGTTATCAATTCCCTCGGGAATCGAATCACTCTCGAGAAAGGCCTCTATTTCCTCCAAGATGAAGTCACTTCCCTCAAACGGAGTTAGGGAAGGAGAAGAATTAGCAATGATAGGTTGAGAAGAGGGAGTGGGATTGCCACTCGAAGAATTATCGGTGAAACCAAGAATTTCCTGAGAATACTCTTCCGAAGCAACATCGATGACATCGATTCTGTTAATTTCTGCGGAGTCATAGTTGGAAGAGTATCTCGAAGTCTGATCAAGATTGAATGTGATGGCTTCATTACCAACACGCAGTGTGATTTCTTCATCAAAGACATCGATCAAAGCTCGGCCCGT
>LBNU01035810.1:4611-15876 GCA_014162995.1 Artemisia annua | reverse complement strand
TCTAACTTCCTTTTAGGAATGTTAACAACTTCAAGTTAGCTATTAGGGTTAGTTATCACCTAAAAACTGATAATGTATCCCTTTAACTAAGCAACGTAAACGTGTCCCTCGGGTACATGTCTATTAAGAGTGGATCAATTCAAAAGTGCCAACTCTTCCCGCATATGCAAGTTTCTGAAAACATTCATAAGCATAAGTGGAGGGGGAGTATTTCATATGAAATCTAAAAAAAAACCTCAAAGTGTTAACAAAAAGATTTGATAATCATAAACACTTTGAGAGAGTTTCAAAGATTTGGTTCAAAGGCATCAATAGGATAGTCATGGAGTTACAAGGTGACTAAGGATAGGAATAACCGTCCTATGATCCGCCAGAACCGAAGGGATCTACCCAAGGACATCACCAATAGTTAGAAATTAGAAGTCCTTAGGNAAACACTTTGAGAGAGTTTCAAAGATTTGGTTCAAAGGCATCAATAGGATAGTCATGGAGTTACAAGGTGACTAAGGATAGGAATAACCGTCCTATGATCCGCCAGAACCGAAGGGATCTACCCAAGGACATCACCAATAGTTAGAAATTAGAAGTCCTTAGGTATGATATTACAAAAGGAGAAAAGAATGAAAGGATAAAGAAGGGGTTGAAGAATTAAAAGAAAATGAATGAAAAGGGTGAAAAGAAATAGCCCTCCATTTTATCAACCTTAGGACAGACACCGGGTTCAATTCATATGCTACTGGTTGTTGCTAAGGCGACACCGGTATTGAAGATAAAGACGTCATGGACCCAGTGACGCAATGCACCTAAACCTTCTTAGCCACTCAGGCATCTCTCAAAAGATGTTTGTTTCATTCTCACGGAGAACCCTGCATAATCTATTGACCATTCATTACGAGTGTGTCGATATTGAAAAGGAGGTACTCTGCTCCACACCTCCGACGACCAAATTGTGCACAAATCGAGTCTAGAGCCACGAGATAACATAAAAGATCTCTTAGGTACACATAATAGTTCTACACTAAGTGTCTTGCATCATTGGACACTAAGTGTAAATCATCGAGTCCTTCGCAGATCTTAGCAATCTGCCTTGAACGTTTATGAGGGATTTACTTATGCATTTCTCGAATGATTGAACGGAAATCCTGCCAGGGTCAACATCAAACAGCCCTGACAGCAGGTCACTTCGGTGATTCCTTGTGGATTACGCTTAGTGTGTTCGATGGTTTCAAACGGTCTACAGTCGTGGGGTGATCTCCAGCGACTCACCTAATCGTGGGTGTACTTATGTATGTCTGTGTAAGCCCTCCAGGGGGTATCCGATTAGGAACGGCCTTGCTAAGGATTAGAAGGAGTCTTCACACTATGCTGTTGACTTCTCCCAAATAGTCAACTAAGTCAACCAAGGGTTCCTGGTCAACTAAGTCAAGCTATGAGGGAGGAAGTGATCAATTTATGATCCGTTGAAAGCACAGTGTTCTCACGGGTCGTTAAGTCCCAACGAGATTGAAATTGGGTTTGCAAAAACGTTTTGGGAATGAGTGATTGGGAATAGTAACCAGATAAAGATTTTGATTGATTTTTACACTAATGATTGCTTGGAATGATAATAAAACAGTATTAACAAATACAGAAATGCAAATAATCCTAAAAACCTAAATGCGTACTGGAAAAATGGGAATAAGGTAAAATATGAACAAATAAAAACTAGAAGGGGTGAAAATGAAACTTTTACAAACTTAAAATTAAAAGAAAATTAAATTAAAAAGAAAATTATTTTTTTGATTATTTTAATATTTAAATATTAATTAATTACTAAAACTATTTAAAAAGTTAATAAAAGCTAATTAAAGTTTAAACTAAAAATGATTAAGATTACAAATTTAAACTAAAAAATTGCAAAATTAATTTCTAAACCTTTAAATAAGTTAAAAGAAATGTAAAAATTGAAAATAAATATTTTTGTCTTTTTCTGAATTTAATATTAATTAATTACTAATTATATTAATTAAACTAATTTAAATAATTTAAATTACTAATAATACTAAAAATGACTTAGAAAATTATGAAATATTTTATAAAACTAGTTAACTAATACAGGAACCTTCAAAAATTGTAAAAAGTTTATAAAAACTATTATTACACTAATTTATTAATTATTTACTTAATTACTATTTAAAAGCTATTTAAACTAATTTAAATGAGAATAATAGTACATGAACAGAGAAAATTACAAATCCAATTTTTACAGAATCTAAATAGTGTGTGCAAGCTAGGAAAATTATCAAAATGGATCTGAGATTAAATTTGAATACTTAAACTATTTTCTTTTTGGTTTTTCAATTAAAACTAATTTAACTAATATTAATTATTATAAATACTAAATTAACAGATAAAAATCTAAGAAAATTATTATAAATACTACAAGTGATAGGGAACTTATGAAAATTATAAAAATGAAAATTGCTTTTTGAAAAAGCTCAACAAAAAATCAAATGGCTTAAATAGAAGCTATCACTTTATTAAAAGTGATTATTTTTGGAATTTTCTTTTTCACAGAAGATTATATAATGAAAATAACCAACTTTTATGAAAACACTTTTTACAGAACTTAAAAATAAGCAATTTGGACACTAAAATGCTTAACAGTTATGTTTTTTGGATTTTTTAAAAATGCAAAAGCTCTTAATAAGCTCTACAGTACAAACAAGCTACAAATAAAGATGCAAACAACTTAAGTGAACTGAAATGAGCTTAAATCAACAAGAATCCATGACAGAATAAGCCAATAAGCAAAAATAAGCAATCCACAACTACCACAGATACAACAGAACTTGGGACAATCTTGCAGACCTTGTGGGGCCCACAGGGGTGATTGGAAGCCCAAAGTAAAAGCTGATCCAATAAGCTCAGCTTATTGGCTTTTCAAAAAGCTAAAGCTCACACTGTGGGGTCCACAGATGAGCTTATGGCAAGCTTGTGAAAAAGCTTGGATATACTGCCTAGGCAGTATGGACAGTAAAATGGGGCAAACAAATGGTTAAGTGCAGCCCTATTGAATAAGCTAAAAAGCTCAAAATAAGACTTGGGACTAAAAATATGGTTGATAAGCTTTCCAAAAAGCCAAGGTTCAACAGGTGGGACCCACTAATGAGCTCTATGTGAGCTTATGAAAATGGGCTCAAGTCTGTGACACAGGGCAAGTTTATGAAAAAGTCCTTTTTAAAAGCCAGTGGAAAAGCAGTTTAACTTAAGAAAGAATAATAAGCAAAAATACCCTAATGAAGATTACCAGTGAAATATCAAAATCCAAAAAGCTTAAAACCTAACACTCTATATTAAACCCTAGAAGAAATCACCAAGTTTATTCAAAAATTTTTGCACTGAGAATTTTGACTTTTGATTCTATGAACAAGATTGACTTTTGTGAGATTTGATCTAGATTTATGGACTGAAAATGATGAAATAAGCCACAATAAAACTATCCTAAGCTATGTTAACAGATTTGAAGCAAGGATTAAGGAATTGAGATCCTAAATCTTTACAGTGAATCAACAACAAGAGATCAAAGTAGATTTTGACTTTCTATGCTAGTTACTACCAATGCAATGGTTGTTCTAAATTAAATGACCACTGAGTAAGATGTGTACAAAGGGTTTAGTCACTGGGTAACACAAATACACAGATAGACACACAAATCCAAACACCTCTTTAAGAGAAATGATTTTTGGTTTTCAAAGCAAATCACTGATTAAACCATTGAAGCTATATCACAAGGATTTATGATGATGTAAAAAGTGAATTTAAGCACAAAACCACAGATTATTACTACAAATACTCAAATACCAAAGCTATGCTAAAATGGCAGTCAAACAAGAGATTTGAGCAACAAAGGAATCCAACTAACAATCAACTAATTTTAAGCTATAATCTTGACTAACAACACCTAAGAAGCACAAAGATCATAGATAAGCAATAACAAGCAGTGCTACAGTTAAAAATAGGAAATGAGATTTTGGCTTACAGATTGCTCTCCAGCTAAAATCAAGAACAAGGGACCAAGTAACCAATCCTATAGGTTCTCCACAGAACCACTAACCCAAGGCCATCCAAAATTCACCCTGCTCCAGCTGTGATCACCATCTTCAACAATTTTTTGATTTTTCACTGAATTTTCTTTTTTTTTTTTTTGTATTTTTGCTTTTTGATTCTAAACTGTATTTTAAAGTTTCTAAAAGCTTTTATAAGCTTTCTAGGAGCTTATGTGACCTATCTCAGTCCATAACAACAACTAACAACAACATTAAACTGCAAACGAAATTTTGAATGAAATTTGCACAATATGGAAATCAAACTGAAAGACTTGAATTGATTGCTTAAAAAGGTTTACAATACACTGAATTGAACTATTTTAACACTAGAAAGCTTGAAAGTACAATGAGAATGATAAAAATTAGCTAACGACCTAAGTTACACTAAATTATACTATTTATCCTTCATCTCTGTATCTTCTTCCTTTTATAGGAGAGATTAGGGTTTCTTGGAGTCTTCTGAGCAATTCCCATAGCCATTGGATGTCTGAGATGCAATCTTAGCCGTTGGATCACTTTTGGCGTCAAAAAGAAAATTGCAATTTGCTCTGTTATAATGCAAGGGGCGGTGGTGGCATTAAATGCACTTGTCTTGTTAGGTGAGAGTGGCGGGGTGAGTGGTTTGGGCGGTGGAGATGGTGGGTTGAGGTGATGGTGTTGCAGAGCAAGTGGAGGGGGTGGGGGTGAGAGGGAAGGGGACGGGTTTGACTGGTTTGACCAAGGGGGTGGGTTTTATTAGTAAAATGGGTTTTTGGGCCTGTGGGTTTGTTGCCAAGGGATGGGTGGACTGGTTTTTATGTTTGGGTTTGTTTTGGTTTTGGACTTGGGTTTTAGTAGTAATAAGGTGTCCGTTTGGTTTAGAATTTAACACAAGGACCAATATTGTAATTTCTGAAAATATGGAGGACCTGAATTGACAAGTTCCCAAACTTGTAGAAAGGGGTATTCTTGCCAAGTGATGAATAGTATGAGGACCTGTTGACTTTTCCACATTTCTAAATATCCAGGGACTAAAACTGCCAAGTTTCCAAAGTACAGGGACCTGTTTTGTAATTTCACCAAATTTCACACCCAAGGACCATTTGTGATAACTTTTACTTTCCAAGGACCATAAAAGACTTTTTCATTCAAAAAATGTTTGCTCAGGGGCCATTTCTGCCAATTTTGAAACTTGAAGGACTAAATGTGTAATTTTTGCAAACTTGCCACCAAAGGACTAAATATGATTATTTGTGATTTCAAAAGGACCTTTAGTGACTTTTTATTGAAAATAAATGCTTAGGGACTAGTTTTGTCAATTCTTGATAGTTGAGGGACTGAAACTGCCAATTGTGCAAACTTTGTTCGTTTTTTATTTGTTTTCAAACATTTTGCATCTAAAACATATAAAACGCACTTTTGGAATATTTTCACCATTTTGATGCATTATTGGGTGTTTTTGGATGTTTTAGCAGTTCAGATGACACAAAAATGATGAGTATTTACACACTCATCAATCCCCCACACTAAAATATTGGTAGTCCCTAGCAATCTTTTGGGAAAACTTAATGGATTTGATGTCTCTTTACCAAAAGCCATTACTTCTGGAGTAGCCAAATGTTTCAGTTCAAGTAAGAACCATGGTACACTGATAACCATATGATTTTGAGCAAACCATCAGCTGTCAACGGATTTGATTTGTCTTTACCAAAAGCCGTTTGCTTCTGGACTAGCCAACTCTTCACGATTCAAAGATATGGTGAGCTGAATACCATGCAATTTTTGGCAAATTGCAAGCCGTGAACGGATTTGAGATATCTTTACCGGGAGCCGTTTGCTCTCGGATTAGCCAGACCTTTTGTGGATGAGACATGGTGGACTGATAACCATTTGTCGTGTTAGTGCAAAGCACTCACACCAGAAAAAAAAATTTGGCCAAAATGGGGGAATTAAGGCATTTAGATGGTAAAAATGTGATCAAATTCGCCAGAATTTCCCCCCCACACTAGAATTGAATATTGTCCTCAATATTCAAAGTCCCGGCCATTATGCCGACACTTTGAGATGTAAAACGATTAGATTGAGGCAAGTGTGGGAACCAAAGTTGAAAAATAAGCTAAAAAGCTAAAGCTTCTTAAATAGAAGCTATCACTTCTTTTAAAGTGATGATGATGATGTGTTTTTTTTTATTTTTTATTATTATTATTATTATTTTTTTTTTTTGCAAGATATGTACATGCAGGGGCCATCTCCCCCACACTAGGATGGTAGAAAGTAGAAAGAAGTTAGAAACATGGGTGAAAACCCATGGCATGCTAATGTTTTTGATTACCGAGTCACTAGCTTGACTCGATCCCCGCATTCATTGGTTCATGGGGAAAGTTTGGAGATCCGGGACAACCATGGGTGGTATGTCCTCTCCAAAGTAGTGCTTTAGCCGATGACCATTCACTTTAAAATTTGGTCCGTCCGTTTGAGACAATTCGACGGTACCATATGGATAAACTTTAGTAACAGTGAATGGTCCAGTCCAGCGGGTTTTTAGTTTTCCCGAGAAGATCTTTAACCGAGAATTGAAAAGAAGGACTCGATCACCAATGTTGAAAACGCGGTTTTTTATTTTTGAGTCATGAATCTTCTTTGTCTTTTCTTTGTAGATCAAAGAGTTCTCGTATGCCTGATCACGAAGTTCATTTAATTCATTCAGCTGAACTTTACGGTGATCACCCGCAGTCTGGAGATCGAAGTTAGCATGTTTCAGGGCCCAGTAGGCTTTGTGCTCAAGCTCAATCGGTAGATGACACGCCTTTCCGTATACAAGCTTGTAAGGAGTACACCCAATGGGTGTTTTGTAAGCTGTACGGAAGGCCCGGAGTGCATCATCTAGTTTATCCGACCAGGAGGCACGGTTTTCACCTAATGTCCTCTCCAGAATCCTTTTAATACTACGGTTCGAAACTTCCACTTGCCCACTTGTTTGGGGGTGATACGCAGTGGAAAGACGGTGAGTTACACCGTACTTTTGCATGACTTTATCAAATTTGTCATTGCAAAAATGTGTACCACGATCACTAATAATGGCTCGTGGAGTTCCGAACCTAGCAAAAAGAGATTTCAAAAATTTCACGACTACTCGGGCATCGTTTGTGGGTAAGGCCTTTGCCTCAACCCATTTTGACAAGTAGTCAACAGCCACGAGTATGTATTTGTTTCCTCGAGAAGATGGAAATAGCCCCATAAAGTCAATGCCCCATACGTCAAAGATTTCACAGACTTGGATGGCGTTTTGAGGCATCTCATTAGTCTTTGAAATATTCCCGTGACGCTGACAAGCGTCACAAGCTTTGACAAAATCCTGGGCATCTTTATAGACCGTGGGCCACTAGAAACAAGAATCAAACACCTTCTTGGCGGTGTAGTTAGGATTATGATGTCCCCCCGTGGGTCCATCATGACAAGCTTTGAGGATATCCATAGCTTCTTGGCCATGGACACACCGCCTGATTACTTGATCGGCACAGATTTTGAACAAGAAGGGGTCGTCCCAGAAGTAATGTTTGACGTCTTTAAAGAATTTGTTTTTCTGTTGGGACGTCATCCCCTTCACAACAAAGTTACCCGCATGGTAGTTTGCAAAGTCGGCAAACCATGGGGTAGTAGAGTCACCCCGAAAAGAAACCGCATTGAGTGTCTCGAGAGGAAACGTTTCATTTATTTCCTTTT
This sequence comes from Artemisia annua, assembly GCA_014162995.1. Taxonomy (NCBI): domain Eukaryota; kingdom Viridiplantae; phylum Streptophyta; class Magnoliopsida; order Asterales; family Asteraceae; genus Artemisia; species Artemisia annua. The sequence goes on along the minus strand of LBNU01035810.1, from coordinate 8,086 downwards.
TCTCAAACACATCCTGGTGAGGGTTTTCTAATCAGGATAAATGATCAGCTGCTAGGTTCTCAGCTCCTTTTTTATCACGGATAATGATATCAAATTCTTGCAGGAGGAGAACCCATCGGAGTAATCTCGGCTTTGCATCTTGTTTGGCAAAGAGATATTTCAGGGCCGAGTGATCCGTATACACTATGCATTTGGTCAGGATTAAGTAAGGCCGGAATTTTTCAAAAGCATACACCACGGCTAATAACTCTTTTTCCGTTGTGGTGTAATGATTCTGAGCCTCGTTCATAGTTTTGCTTGCATAGTGTATAGGCTGAAAGTGTTTTGTTTTTCGTTGCCCCAAGACCGCGCCTATAGCAAAATCACTTGCATCGCACATGAGTTCAAAAGGCAGGTCCCAATCGGGGGCAACTAAGATGGGTGCTTCTGTGAGCTTTTTCTTGAGAGTTTGAAAAGCTTCGATGCACTCGGGAGAGAAGATGAAAGGAGCATCTTTTTCAAGAAGATGTGTCATGGGCCGGGCGATTTTAGAAAAATCTTGTATGAATCGACGATAGAATCCGGCATGACCTAGGAAACTCCTGACACCTTTAACTGTGGTGGGATGAGGTAGTTTAGCAATGACATCGACTTTAGCTCTGTCGACCTCAATCCCGTTCTTAGAAATCTTATGGCCGAGGACAATGCCTTCCTTGACCATAAAGTGGCTCTTCTCCCAATTTAGACAAAGATTGGTGTCTTCACACCGTTTGAGCATATTATCTAAATGGGAGAGGCATGATTGGAAAGAATTCCCAATGATCGAGAAATCATCCATAAAGACCTCCATAGTTTTCCCGATCATGTCGTGAAATATGGCCATCATACACCGTCGGAACGTGCCTGGAGCATTACATAAGCCAAAAGGCATACGTCGGTAGGCAAAAGTTCTATAGGGGCATGTAAAGGTAGTCTTTTCTTGGTCCTTCGGATCAATGGGAATCTGGAAGTAACCCGTGAAACCGTCTAGGAAACAATAGTACTCGTTTCCCGCTAATCTCTCGAGCATCTGGTCCATGAAGGGTAGAGGAAAATGGTCTTTACGGGTGGCGTCATTTAACTTGCGATAGTCAATGCATACTCTCCATCCCGTAACCAATCGAATTGGAATCAACTCGTTTTCTTCATTTGTGACAACAGTAATGCCACCCTTTTTTGGAACGCAATGAATGGGGCTAACCCAAGGACTGTCAGAGATAGGGTAAATCAACCCGTCATCAAGAAGTTTGATAACTTCTTGTTTGATAACCTCGTGAATTTTAGGATTAACCCGTCTCTGTTGTTGAACTGCTGGTTTGAAGTCATGCTCCAATAAGATTTTGTGGGTACAGAATTCAGGATTAATACCCTTTATATCGGAGAGTTTCCAAGCAATTGCTTGCTTGTGTGACTTTAGAACCTTTATGAGAGCAGCTTTTTCCTCATCTTTTAAGTCTTTAGCAATAATGACGGGTAATTTATCATCACCCTCCAGAAATGCGTACTCGAGATGAGGTGGTAAGTCCTTAAGTTCGACCTCAGGAAAATAAGCAGTTTTCTCAACATATTTGATTTCCTCGTTATGAAGTTTTTGTGGAAGAACTGGAGGGTGGGAGGGATCTTCATTCAACAACTTCTCAAGGAGAAGTATCCCTGTCCGAGTCAATCTCTTGATTATCAATTCCCTCGAGAATCGAATCACTCTTGAGAAAGGCCTCTATTTCCTCCAAGATGAAGTCACTTCCCTCAAACGGAGTTAGGGAAGGAGAAGAATTAGCAATGACAGGTTGAGAAGAGAGAGTGGGATTGCCACTCAAAGAATTATCGGTGAAACCAAGAATCTCCTGAGAATACTCTTCCGAAGAAATATCGATGACATCGATTCTGTTAATTTCTACGGAGTCATAGTTGGAAGAGTATCTCGAGGTCTGATCAAGATTGAATGTGATGGCTTCATTACCAACACGCAGTGTGATTTCTTCATCAAAGACATCGATCAAAGCTCGGCCCGTTCTTAGGAATCCCCTCCCTAAAATGAGAGGAACCCTCGGGTCTGCATCGAAATCAACAATCACGAAATCTGTCGGAAAATGGAACTTTCTTACATTCACGAACACATCCTCAGCAATACCGAGGGGACGAGATATAGAGCGATCTGCAAGCTCGAGAGTCATGCAGGTAGGAGTAAGTGCCGGAAGAGAAAGTTTCTTCCAGACTGAGTGAGGCATCAGGTTGATGCTTGCGTCAAGATCGGCCAAGGCATAGCATTCAACCATCCCCGGGAAAATGCAAGGAATGAGGAATTTCCCGGGATCTCCCAGCTTTTCGGGAAGCTGTTTTAACAAAACTGCAGAGCAGTTTTCGTTTAATGGAGTTTTTGCCATCTCGAAGAGTTTTTCCTTGTTATTTAACAGATTTTTGATCGTTGATGCAAACTTGGGCATCAGAAGAAGAGCATCCGTGAAGCTAATGTCAAAATGTAATTCTTTAGGAAAAATTTGTCCAGTTGGTGACTAGCTTTTTCGCTGAGCTTTTGATCTTGTAAACGTGATGGATAAGGAATCGAGGGTTTGGGATTTTGTTTCTCAACGGGATCAACTGGAGGTTCAAAAACAACTCCAGGTTTGGACTTGGGTTTCGGGACCGGGACAACTTGAGGGTGGACGTCATCGGTATCTCCGTTATTAGTAGGAAGTACCGTGTCCGTAGTAACCTCAAGTTCACGTTCCGCTACCTGTGGAGGAAGAGAAGAAGGGGTAGCAGGAGCCGTGGGTCCTTTGTATGAAACTCCACTTCGGGCGGTGATCGCCTTAACATCGCCCCTCGGGTTAGCGATCGTGTTGCTCGGAAGTACTCCTGAGCCCGAGGGTCGATCATTTAAAGACTTCTTAAGTTCGGAGATCTGGTTGACCAACAACTTGTTCATTTCTTCTTGGGACTTCATGAATTGCTTAAGCAACTCATCAGATGAAGGCCCAGTTGGAACAATGGCTTGAGTCTGATTGTTAGGAACATTTTGAGCCCGATTGTTTTGAAAATTCCCATGATGTTGGTTATTATCCTAAAAATTGTTTCCCTGAAAATTACCCTGATTATGAAAATTATTACCCTGATTACCATGACCTTGATTTCTTTGAAAATTTCCTTGGTTTTGAAAGCTGTGGTTATGACCGGAATTGAAATTCCCTTGGTTGTTAAAACCTTGGTTCATTCGATTTTGGTTTTGATGAAAATTCTGGTTCCGGTTTTGAGCATTTTGGTTTTGAGACTGATTAAATCCGGGTGGTCCGAGAAAATTGTTGGAACGATAGCTTAAAAGTTTACGGTCCCCCTGTGGTTGGTAAGAGTTACCCCCCGCATTGTAGGAACCTTGAGCGGCATATACGTTCTCGTGAGCAAAGCTACTGGTGGCTGGGCACTCAGTATAAGGATGTGGACCACCACATGTTTCACAACT